>CAWUHX010000439.1:0-167138 GCA_963922205.1 Romanomermis culicivorax
AGCAGTGGTATCAACGCAGAGTACTTAATTTCATTTTTTGATTCACATTTTTCCCTTGACACATTTTTTGAGAAAGATCAATGCGTCAAGTCTGTAAACTTTTTGAAGCGATTATTCCTTTCTTAACGTAAAATCAATTCAAAAGCTTCGTGGAAGTAGTTTTCGGAAATTTCTACTCTTCTTACTCATATCTTTTCGGCCAAGTTCATGAGAGTGTGAGAATAAATTAATGGTTTTAAAATTTTTCAAACATAAAATTCTAGAAATTACGACTTTTGAACAGAAAATTCAAATCTAATTCTTCAAATAAGTGTTTGGAAAATTGATTTTCCAACATCGCAGAATGTCAATACCCAAAAAATTTTCCGGCGTTTCAGGCAGAAAGATTAATAGCTTTTTTGGGCTCTCACTTGTCATCATAGACGATTTAACCGCCGATTTCTCATGTAATTCAAAGTCATTATGTTCTTGGATAGTTTGCTCGAAAATTTGTTCCACAATGCTTGTAGATTCGACTTCGATCGAACTCAAAAATTTCAAGTTTCCTGAATTTCAATGAATTAACGGCTCTAAAATGTTATTTAATAAATGTTGAATGACTTCTCTTTTCTGATCGATTGCCATGATGCTCAATATATACATTTCTTTAAAAAATAACCTACATAGCATTGGAATTTATTCACGTATACTGATATTATAAAATTGGCTTGTAAAAATTTGGAATGGCTTGTAAAATTTTAGGTCAACAAGCCACTTGGCTTGTGACTCGTAGGTCAAAAAAAATACCCTGCCGGTTCTCATGTGGAAAAAATCTTAGAGGAAAAAAACGGTGATGCACACAGTATATCCGCGTAAGATCAACATTTTCTGGGGCTATTCAGTGAAAAAATCTAGTCCGCCCCCCCCATGAAAAAATCCTGCGCACGGCCCTGGGTTGGGTATATGGTTGGCCAAGTTGGGGGGTCCCTCCCTCAACTCCCCCCCCAATTACAGGTATTGCTGCTGCACATTGCAACGTGGCATATGCAGTGCAAAAACCCTGTTCAGCGCCATGGCGGGCAAGACACCTATAATTATTGGCTGTGTGGAGTTGAGCTGCCACCGTTTTTTATTTTTATTTTCCCGAAGTGGTCTTTTCGCTTAAAAATACTCATAGACGCTTTATTTAAGAATTTTTGAGCTTTTTTTAAAACTTCTGGTGTCTTTAGAGCTGTTAATGTATTAAAATGGAGGAAGAAATCGAAATTGTAGAGTTTGAAATTTAATCTACGGGCATTGCGAAACAAATTTTCCAGCAAACTATTCAAGAGCATAATGAATTTAAATTATACATGAGAAATTGACGGTTGAGTCCTTTATAATGACAAGTGAGAATCCAAAAAAAGCGTTTGGGCGCGAAGCGGCGGGAAATTTTTTTGGGTATTGACATTCTGCGTCGCTCTAACATTTAGTTCAAGAATTAGATTCACATTTTGTGTTCAAAAGTTGTAATTTCTAGAATTTTATTTGAAAAATTTCAAAACCACGTATTGGCCGCAATGATGTGAGTCAGAAGAGTAGAAATTTCGGAAAACTACTTCCATGAAGCTTTTGAATGGATTTATCGTTGGGAAAATATTATCGCCTTAAAAAGCTCAGAGACTCGACGTATTGATCTTTCTCAAAAACTGTGTCAAGGAAAAAATGCGAATCTTCATTGAATGTCATGGTAAAATACTGAAGATTACCAGTTAAAACATGATGAGATAATAAGTTTAACACGATGAAAAGTATTATAGATTGAGTGATAAATGAAGGTAGACATGCTAAAAGCCGCGCTTGTTAGGTAATACATGATCATAATAATTAGCATCATAACCGGCGCGAAGCGCCTGAAAATTTTGAGATTATGACCTTCTGAAATGCACTGAAATGCATCTTTTCTGTATCCGAACTAGTGATCGTATGGGGACCCCGACCCCGACCCCCGAAAAACCCTGGGTAAAACCCCGACCCCGAACCCCGACCGGGGGCTAAATTTTAGGAGTCGGGGTTGGGCGTTTTTTCGGGGGTAGAATTTTTCAAGTTATTCATAAAAAATATCCCTCACTATCAGTTACCCACACGTCCACGTGTATTCTACCTACTCTGCACTGCAGACCCACGCTTCCATTATCGTGCATTATATCTCGCTCGCATCGTTCATGCATGACACATCACATTTATTTGAGAGAGGTGTCGTACATTACACGATATTATTATACTTTGTTAGGTACATGTTAGTATTACACACAGCACATACTATCAGCTGCACATTCAAACAATAGCGGTTGAATTTTATTCCATTCATTAAAATTCAACACGCGACGTCCGAGCGTGAATTTAAAGTGGGAAAACGAGTTGTAACCAATTCGCGCAACAGATTATTGCCTGATAATGCCGAAAAGCTCATTTGGTTGTTTTATAACCAACGTGCTATCGGGTACAGTTTGGAAAAAATGATTGAAGAATACGAGAAGACTCAATCGATTGCCCGACAGCAAAACACTGATGACAACAATTAGTATTGATTGAGTTGAGGAATACTTTTGAATTGAATAAAAATGAATAAATTTTTGAAGAAACTCTCAAGTTATTTTTGAAACGATTGAATCGTTATTCATGATTATTTTCATCTCTAAATACCTAATTTCAGGTTTTTTCAACCCCGACCCCGAAAACCGGGGTTCGTCGATCCCGACCGGGGGCGAAATTCTGCCCCCATACGATCACTTATCCGAACCCCAATATTTTCTTCCTCAAATTGGGAAAAAGCTCAAAATTTTTTTCTCTTTTCCGAATTTTTTCCCCAAAAAATCACGATTTGGGTAAAAACAGTGACCCCTGCAGCTTGGTCGAACTCCGAACCCTATACCCAAAGGCCAAATATCAGAATCCCACCCTCAACTTGGTCATCCCTATCACTGTTTTTTTGTACTCGACCCGTTTGTACTGGTACAAACGACAGTCTAAAATTTGTTTGTACTTTTCTAAAAATATTTGTACGAATTTTAGATGAAAATTAACGCAATATATTCATCCTTACTACTTAATACTTAGCAAATTATAGTGTAATAAATTCTGATTATTAACCAGTACTCAGTTCTATATTTACTTTGCAACCCTTAACGTCCTGCTTAGGGTCGAATCGACCCAATATATTTTTTCTGTGATTTCTGAGTACTTTTGTCTATGAAAACTCTTGTTTATTTACTCTAAAGATAATAATCATACCTCTAGTTGTAGAGAGGGCAGGCATTTGGAAGGAGAGGGCAAACATAATGAATATTTTTTCACTATCCAATCTACCATTTTCGCCATCCGTAATGCAAAAAAGGCAAAAAAATGTTAGTTTCTCAAAAATATATCATGCTACGTAATTCGATGCAATGAAACGCATTCTGATGAAAAACGGATTCGCTTTTCGACTGCATTGGCCGAATTCCTTGGTAAAATCTACATCGAGTAGGAAAAATGAAAAAACGGAAAAAACCCGCAAAAAGTATACAAAACACAATCTTCAGGTCCCCTTGAAGCGCTAAACTTTGCAAATCGAATAAAAAACGACGCTGTTTTTTATCGTAAAATTGAATGAGATACGCTGCATTTACTGAGGCTATATATTTTTACTATGCTGTAACAGGACGTTAAGGATTCCAACAAGGATTCCCACAGCTGCCACCAGAGCACCCCATGGGGGGTATTACCCCCGTCTTAGATTTGGAAATTCATTTACTACCCCCATAAAAACAGCTCACTATAGCAAAAAACTTTGGTAGACTTCATCCTCTCCCCAGTAGGTTATACTAATTCGAGAAAAATTGCAGAATGTGTGATTCTGATGAATTAGTCACTGCTCTTTTTGACACATTTACTGAGCAAATGATAATGGGAAAGTATGCAACTTCTGTGTCATATAGCGATTTTTAGGAAAGGATATCAGCACATTAATATATACTACTTGTAGGAAATCATTATAAATATAATTGGGAGATGAAATAATGACTTCATGTATACAATGTGATTGATCAAAAAATCGACCATTGGGAAGAAAAACATTATGTTCTTAAAATTCTTCCTCTTCATGCTCTCCTTTCCTTTTCCCCGCCTCTGCGTTGGGTCTTCTGTGCGCATATGGTTACCCAAGCTGTGGCATACTTTCCTGCTATGAGTTGAGACATGTGAGGTCTGTTGACGTCGATCAGGAGTGATACTTGGTTTCAAACTCCTAGTTCATAGCCTAATGGGATTAATAATACTAAAGCCACATTCAGCATCAGGACTTTCAATTGGAAGCAATGTTCCAAGCCTAATCAGTGATGGGATAGGCCCATACTGCTGGAGATGCTTGTTGAAACAATGTTTCCAAACGTATGTTGTGCCCGATTCTTGAAATGTGCAGGAATCAGTGGGCACAACAGTCTTCAAAGTGTGACTATTCTGTACGTATAATTAGTGCATTAAAGTTGCATGATTGGGAACTGGAAAATGGAATTGAAATAGTAAATTTTTTTTGACTGTAAAAAGCATAAAGTAGGGGCATTAATCATTTTTGTAAGTTCGAGAAACTACAACCCCCCCTCCTTAGCAAAAAGTTGAGAGCAAAAAAAAAGGTCACGGCATGTTTCAAGTACTACCCTTAAAATTTACGATTTTACCCCTATCTAAATTTTCCACCTTGGGGACCTCTGGCTCCCACCCAAAAATTTTCGGTTTACCCCCTCTCAACTGGTCGGACCTCTCACAGGTATGATTGAAAGAAGCTATAGTTTTTTTTGTATTTCATTGAATCATTATTTTTTTCGCACGAATTCGTGATTTCGCCAAGGGAGTCGGGTCACATACCTTCAAGTCTTTCTTTGCTGTGCGAAAATGCCCAGAGCTTACTTCTTCATTTATGCTTTTTTCAAATTGTTAAAACCTATTTTTTGAAGCCGATAATTTACCAAAGAATAGGAAAAATTAAATTTTTAGAGTTCTAGACCGTCAGATGATTATGAAAAAACATCAAAAAATATTTTCCTAATGATCTAATGCATGAAAAAAAAGTTTAGTCGCAGATATTTTTGTACATAATTTGTACATAATAAAAAATATCGCAGATATTTGCATACATAATCGTTATTGTCACTGGTTAAAACGGAATTTTTTTTGGATATTTATATCCTAATGCTGGAAAATGAATGTAACCTATATTTCCTAGATGAAATTTCTTATTTTTAGGATACCTGTAAGGGGTCCGAGTTCAGCCAGTTTAGGAGGTGGGCTAACCCAAAATTTCGGTGTGGAGGTCCCAACATTTCCCAAGTTTTTTCTGGGTGAGGGCGGGTGTCACAAAAATCGAAAGAAGTCGAAAAAATTTCAAAAATTCCCCGCCCCCCCCCCAAAAAAAAAACAAGAAGAGCTACTTTTTTCGAAATTTTTCCGAGTAAGGAGGCGTTGGACACTCGGGTATAGAGCTCAGCCAGATTGGGGTGGGGGGGGGGTGCCCTCCAACTCCCGATAACGGGTATGATTTTCAGTCAGTTTAATCATTTTCCATTAGCGAGGAAAGTCAAATGAAAAAAACCTTGCTCAGGCAGGCAAAGCGACCGAAAACTTGGATTCTATAACCAGCAAAGCAAGAACTTTTTAAATCATATTAAAATGCACCAAAATGCATCTTTTTCGGCTTTTCTGTCGATACATACTTATCGTCAACGATTGATAAATGAGTAGAAAATCTGGGATTGGTACTTGGAATTATTATTTGCGGTGCTTGATTCAAATGGAAAAATTGACTTTCTCCACATAACTTTTCGACCAAAAAATTATGTAGCTTTCACCTTCAGATAGTAATAAATGCTTGATGCTATTCAGAAATAAAGATTTTATTAACACACCAAAGTAAAATTTTGCGAATCGCGATATAAGTTTGTCATTAACCGCTGTTCAATAGCGTAATGTATATGAAGAAGAAAATAATAATGCTTCTAATCAAAATGATTTTATGAAAAATATTGTAATGTGATCGCAGGTACAATTAAATGGGGAATTTTTTGATCGGAACGTGCATTTCGGCGCATTATAAAAGACCAAAACGATTATAATGAGCATTGTTTGTTATAATCCAGCTCAGTATTTTACTTACTAGTTGGGCAAGTTTAATAGTTTTGACCACCTAGAATGTTTCATTATCATTCTTTAATCAGTGATCATTGCGTCTGAAGCATCCTAGAATATCAAAATCCAGGAAATTTTTTGGTGCTTTGCGCTGGACTAATCCTTTTTCATTTTTATCGTGATTTTCTGACTGATTTTCCAGCTGTTTAGCTGATTGGAAACATCAACTCAGTACCCAACTCTGAAAATCATTCTAACCAAGGCCGTATTTGGGAGGGGGGCGGCCGCCACCCCCTTGGAACTTTGTCCAATGTCGATTTTGTGTCTATCACTGAGAAAAATCTCAAAATTTTCCGCAGCTTTCTATCAGGCACGGCCATTAGCATATCTACTTCGACTTACTAGTTAAACTTCAACAGTTTCAATCAACTGAATTACCTGATCTCTTTTTTTATTAGTTACAAGACAAAATGATGGGCATGTTTCTCACTGTAGAAAAACTTTTTTTGATTTCAAAACCGAAATGATGCATTGTGGTGAACTTCGGAAGGTCAAACCCTCAAAATTTGCCGGCGCTTTGCGCCGGTCCTGAGTATAATAGTCATTGTTCCCTATCAAGCGCGGCCATTAACATATCTACTTCCACTTTACTAGCCAACTTTCATCAGTTTCTATCAACTGATTCACTTCATCTCTTCTTTTACTAATTAAGAGCCCATATTTTGCTGATAATTGAGGTTTTGGATCACTTCTTAAAATTTTATTCCCTTACTTCGTTTGGAGTTTTCCATACATTTCGAAACGTGAGCCTTCGCAATTCGCATTGAAAACTGATAAAAACGTCATTTTAAGACTGTAAATTTAGAGCTCCTATCTAGTAAATTGTTGTGAACATTCATTTTCCAGCATTTTGGAACACAAAAATCCGAAAATTTTTTCGGCGCTGCGCGCCGAAATAAGAAAGCTATTACAATATATTAGTTTAATTCCAATTTATTATCATTGTCATGAAAAGATTAATTTTCCACATTATGTTCTTGAAATTCTGCTTCTTCATGCTCTCCTTTCCTTTTCTCCGCTCCTGCGTTGGGTCTTCAGTGCGCGTATGGTTACCCAAGCTGTGGCATACTTTCCTGCTATGAGTTGAGACATGTGAGGTCTGTTGACGTGGATCAGAAGTGGTACTTGATTTCAAACTCGTAGTTCATAGTCTAATGGGATCAGGGCCGTATTTAGAGGGGGGCGGGGGGGGGGGGCGGTAGCCCCCCCTGTCGTTGTAACGAAAAATTTTTTTCCAGCCCTTGTTGTAATAAATAGCAGTTGGTGGAAACTAGTGACACTGAACAAAAGACGCTTAGATTTTTTATTATGATTTTTTGTGATGTTTTTCAGTGATCTGCAGTTGTACGGATTCGGTGCGCATTATTATTGTTGATTGTTGAAATAAAATTTTGAAGAAAAATATGCCTTATTAAACCTTCAACTCACATATGTCGCTACACTACGCTATATTTTCTTGACACTTCAAAATTGTCTATATTTTTGAAGTCGCCCCCCCTATCAAAAATTCCTGGATACGGCCCTGAATGGGATTAATAATACTAAAGTCACATTCAGCATCAGGACTTTCAATTGGAAGCACTGTTCCAAGCCTAACCAGTGATGGGATAAGCCCATACTGCTGAAGATGCTGGTTGAAAAATGTTTCCAAACGTATGTTGTGCCCGATTCTTGAAATGTGCAGGAATCAGTTTGCACAACAGTCTTCAAAGTGTGGCTATTCTGTACGTATAGTTAGTGCATAAAAGTTGCATGATTGGGAGCTGGAAAATGGAGTTGAAATAGTAAATGTCTTTTGACAGTAAAAAGCATAAAGTAGGGGTATTAATCATTTTTGTAAGTTCGAGAAACTACAACCCCCCCTCCTTAGCAAAAAGTTGAGAGCAAAAAAAAAAAAAGGTCACGGCATATTTCAAGTACTACCCTTAAAATTTCTATTTTACCCCTACCTAAATTTTCGACCTTGGGGACCTCTGGTATAACCCCTACCTACAGTCCTCAGAATTGATAACTGGTTGCCTAATTTTGAGACAAAATGACGTTTAGTGGACATTTAGTTAACTCCCGCAAATTTTCAATTTTACCCCTATACCTGGAAAATCTGACCTTGGGGATCTCTGCCACATTGGGAGGAGAATTTGAGTCCTTGCCACGAATGTGATGCAAAATAGAAGACCGAAATCCAAGGAGGTTGTTTTTCCGCACAATGCAAAAATTTTTTAGGCGCTTCTGCTGCTGGTATGGATAGTGCTGGCAGTGGGATATAGGAGGTCAAAGCCAGTGGCGGACAGCGCAGGGGGGAGGTGGGGCGATAGGCCTCCGGAACTCACGTTTCAAAAATAAAAATTATGAAGATCATGGTTCAAAATGAATGCAAAACCGAAGAGATGCATTTTGGTGAACTTTAGAAGGTCAAAATCTCAAAATTCATAATAATATAATAATTATTATTTTCGGTTATCTAATATTTTGCGGAAAATTGATATTTTTCATCAATTCTCCCAATCTTTTCTCTCGGGGCTTGGAATTGTCAGCATGAACTTTTGCATTTATAGGCGATGAAGATTGGAATCATCATTCTAGACTGTATTCTAGAGATTCTATTCACGGATTATGGTTGAAGAGATTTATTTTCTAGTGTGTTGATGTTCTAAAGATTACGTTCTATTAGTTTGATTTTAATTAATTTCTCAAGCAGCGAGAAAAAGGTTCACGGCGTCAGATGTGAGAAACACTACCCTTCGGTATACGATTTTACCCCTGGACGTCTTTGTAATATTCACCAAAATTAAGTTGAAACATAGCAGAAAAAGTTTAGTTTCATTTTTCAGTTATCCTTGATTGCTTTCATGAATCTGCTACGCCCCATCTCATATTAAAGGGAGTAAAACTGGACCCAGCCTTTGAAAATATGAAGATTGGTGTTTTCCGATGAATTCATTGATTTTTCTCACATTTCTTCATTCACTTATTTAGTACCATCGTTTTTCAACTGTAAATTCAAATCGAAAGTATTGCAAATTATCTTTTGGGTGCATTTTTCAACATTTTAAAAGCTTCTGCGTTCTCCTTTATTATTTTAAGTGCGTTATCTCATTTTCCAATCAATAATCCTCAGTATTCTGTTTCAGTTTTGTCGGAAATTGAAATTTTTGTATTGATCTTCACAAATTGTTTGCTTTGCTTGAAGTTCTTTGAGCTTCGTTAACATAAATTTTCCTATTAGGAAACGAGAAAGCGTGATTTTAAACTGGGGACTTATAGCTTTTATTTGAGGGATAAGTGTTCAAAAAGTTCACATTCTAGAATATCTAATCACAGATATGCTAGCAGCAACTAATTAGTCTAAGATATGTCGAGTCGGAAAAACTGATACTTTTCGAGATTTTCCTGGCAATCTACAATTTGTGCTCATTTTACGCATTTTCCAAATGATTTCAGATTGAAGACCGAAAAAATTTTGTTTGTAAAAAAAATTTGAGTCACTTCTGCACGGTGCGGATGGATGCGTACGGAAAAAGCCTGAGTCTAAGCCATGTTTTTTCATGACAAACCAGAACCAACGTTTTAAGTTGAAAAATTTCGGAAAAGTCAACCAAATATATATGAGCTCTTTTAATGAATGATGGAAAAAGATTTAGGATTACTCTGGTAACAAGGAAAATACATTTAATTGTACTTTCGTGCGTTTTTGAGGGTTAGAATATCAAATTTTTCCATTACTAAAATAGAAACGTTTATTCCATCAGTAATTTTCGTGCTTTCGTTTTGATTGAAGTTTAGATTTCTTATGAACTGCCACGGTTTGTTTGTTTTTGTCTTGAGTATTTTCGAATTTCTAAATTAAAGATTTTTACATTTAAAGTCAACTGAAAAGTTGAACAATAATTTCAAAAAAAAAAATTTTTTTTTTAAATTTCGCTGCGTTCAATGAACAATATGAAACCTTGAATTTTGTGCGGCGGTTGGACAAAAAAGGATATATTGTAATGTAATGAAGAAATGTATTTTTCGAAAAATTGGGTTTTTCAAGTTCAGATCGTTTCTTTTCACGACATAAATATTCACGCGTTGACCTGAAATTCAAAAATTGAATTTGTCCTCCATTTTACTGGCTCGAAAAACGTCACAAAGATCAAATATGCTGAAAAATGTACGATCCATCAACCCTTTCAAGCAACAAATGGTATTAACATGTTCTATAGGAAAGAACGGCGTTTTGAATATTCAAGATATAATTAATTATAGCCATGATGTCGTGGTATGCACATTATGGTGTGCAGTTATTATTACACCCTGACAAATTTCACGCAGTTTTATTATGGGGTGATATTTGCGGAAAATTGCTATAGGATCAATTTTCGCTCCATTAAGCATGCTGAGTTGGGCAAGGTCGGAGTGGAAATCTCAAAAATTAACTGATAACTTCGATGCCTCGTTTGATTCTCGAGTCAGCAGTCGAAAGTTTTTTTTGTGCAGCCTTAAAAAATAAGTGAATTTTGAGCCAAATAAAGGTGCATTTTCTATGTTTTTTGGATATGTGAATCACGTATGGCAATCGCGAAGTTCAGTCTTTGAGTCATTTGAAAGAATTTTATGTTCGTAAAATGCAACGAACTTGACATGAATTAATAGATCTCGTCGAGCTCTATCCAAAAACATAATTTATAATCTTGCGACTAAATTTTTAACGGAGCTATAAGTTTGGATAGAATTCGGTTCATTTGCTCCGATTTTGCTTTCCTATTAGTAAATTGGAAGGCTATCCAGTTTGAATACTTATAGCAATCTGTTTCACGTCGAATGGGCTTATAAAGTTGATAGACCTAAGCAGCTAATTTAAGTAGAAATGTAAGTAATAATCGACCGCTTTCCTATAATATTTGAAAAGGCGGCCAACTTTGAAAGTAGGTAAAATGATAAAATAGAAACGAACGTGTGCGTATATATGTATATCTCTATCCAGTAGGCATTGTGTTCTAAGTGCTTCTATTATACAAGGAAAATTGGAAACGTGTTACCCGTTCCCCTATTTGCTCTAATGTATTTCCATAGACCGGTTTTTCTGAAAAATGGATGGATGAGGCTGCTGCCAGGCCAAGATTGACTAACTAAACTGAGCCTGCTCTCGCTCTCTCTCTCATTCCCCATTTATAAAGTAGAAATTCTACCTAGGTGGCTGACGCGTGCACATTTAAAAATTATGTGTTATAACAAATCTAACTTGTCATTTCATTAGTTGGGTTTTGCCATTCTCCTTCTACATTTCGTGTTTCTAACTGGGTTTTGATTGAATGTATATATATTCCAATGCAATGAGTCAATTTAAACATTATTGATTTATATTAGTTAAGCCTGTTAAATGCTTAAACATAGGCGTTTCGGTCTGCATTGAAATTGATCCCTGCTCTTTAAACGATGACCATTAAGAATATTTTCCGATGATAGGGCAACTACCATGGCGTTTTTATCACACTGTGATGCTCAGTGGGTCAAAAGATTGGAGGAGTGGAAGGAAAAATGTCCTCCCCAGAAAACTGGCTTATGCCTAAGCATTGCTTATGTTCGACCATTGCAACATCAAATTTATATATTTATTAGATGAAACCAAGAGCTTTTGATTAAACTTGCCATGGACAAAAGCATTAACGTCATGAATTTAATCGCCTATCCTTGCGTTATCAAAAACGACCAGGGCAATCCGACGTACGGTTTATTGATCCGGCCGTCGTCGTCAACTTCGAACGACAAAACCGCCGACAACGAAGATTGCAATATTTTAGATATCCAACAACAACAACAACAGCGGAATATCGCTTCGCCGCCTAACAATGTAGTATTACGAAACCAAGTTTTCATACCGGCGTCGGCTGTTCCGAATTTTCAACAAAAATTTTGTAACGGTGGTGGTCAAGAATCGAATAATAAACAATTATCCGAATATAACCAACAAACATTTTGCGCGGGAGAAAATTCAAATTTATATTCGGGTAATGAATTACAACATATTTTGGACGAAATTGATACCAGCGATATTAGTTCATTTTTGCAAGAACTTTCTTACGATAGTCACGAATTGATACACGATATCAGTTCGTCGCAATTGGAAATCATGGATCCTATGCCTTCGAATATGTTAGCCGATAGATTAGTCCTTCATCACGAACAACAACAACTGCAACAACAACCTTGCTGTTCGAAATATGTTGAACCATCGTCTTGCCGTTATCAGGTAGGGATCATACTTGTAAGAGGTCCGACCAGTGGGGGGGGGGGTCGAAAAAAATCGAAATTTTTCCCAAGAAAGGCCAAAAACATACAATTTTTCCAAAGGGGGGGGGGGGTTGGGGGTTAGATATATGCTTGGCCAAGTTAACCTCCCAATTACGTGTATGGTAGGGATAAAATCTGAATTTGAATTTCAATTGGGATCGGATAGGACCAATTATTCCTGTCCGGTCGTAATTAGAACTTAACTCACTCCAATTTTTGCAGAAATTTCAAGCCAACAACCCAAATTGTACTTAACGAACAGTAATTTTGAGCCAAGTTGAAATTCCTGCTTGGTCCGTCAATTGTTTTTCCCCAAACCCTAATTTTGAGAAAAATGTTGATGCCTTGACAAGGAAAAAGTGGATCTTGGTGTATTTTTATAGGCGTACATGTAATTGGGCGCGAGAGGGAGTGATATGGGAACCCCCCAGAAATCGTCGCTCATACGGCTAGCCGTAGGAACCCCCCATAGTTTTGGTCGGAAAAATATTGAAATATGTCCATTTTTGAACAAAAACTGACCAAAAATGTCAATTTTCTTGGCACTTCGCGCCAGGAATACATTTTGTCGGTCTTTTTAGAAAAAAATTACAATTTTTTGATCTATATTCCGGACCTTTTTCGCGGAAAAATCGAATTTTTTCCCTTGAAAGACCCCTCCCCCCAAAATTTTGGGAATTACTAACCGCCGGCCCAAAAAAAGTCGCTCGACTCCCCCCAGACCTCGGGGCCCGGTTACTTGTATGAATCTGTCATATCTATCATATGTGATTGGGGGAGCGGAGGTGCCATAAGAATTATCCGCAAGAAGTTTTGTTGCTTGTCCTATGATGATGTCTCCTCATGATTTGCCAGTGTATGGCTGAAAAAGTATTTTCTCTGATAGAAATGATAGTTTTGAAACTAAAAATTAATAGAAATTTCAATTTTTTCGACGCTTCACCCTATAAACATCTATTTTCATTGTTTTTTGGACAGAAAGTATTTTTTTGTATTCTTTGTTTTCTTGGGTGAAAAAATTGGCATTCCCCATCCACTAGAAAGTCAGTTTACCCCCAAAGCCCAAAACTGTATAAGATGTACAATCTTTATTGCCAGGCTACAAAGCACGCACCTCCCAACGACCCACCCCCGGCGCCTCACGCCCCGGATCCGCACATTGTCGTCTATCACGATGTCGGCACGCCGGACAGCGGCATTCAAAGCATCGGCGAGTCGCCCAGAGCCTTGATGCAAAATTCGCCGGCGCAACATTTACCTAATAACAATGTCTACAATAACAATAATAGTAATCCATTTTTTGCACAATCGCCCATTCCAGCGCCGCCGGCTCATCATCGTTCCTCTTTGATGGAACCTTTAATGATCAATATTGAATCAAAATTCGCCGCTCCGTCGTCGAAAAATGTCGATTTCGAAGATATGCCGCGTTTAGAGCCGGAAAACGACGAATCTAGTAAAATTGCGCAAGAAATTCACGACCAAGAAGCCGAAAATACCAATAAACTGTTGGACAGGATATTGTCCAGTTTACCCGTCGAACAATTGGCCAACGTGTCGAAATTGTTGGATAAAAAGTTGAAAGCTTGTTCGCAAAAGGAAAAGACTCCAGATTTGGAGAAAAATGTTGCGGATACCGTTAAAAATCAGGATGCTGCGGCTAAAAAATTGGCCGATTATCGCCAAAAAATGAAACAAAAACGTGAAAACGAAAAATTATTCCGCGAAATTGAAAATTTATGCGACCGTTTGAACAATATTACCAGCGATCAGAGTAGAATAATTTCCGATATGAAGAATTGCGCTCCCTACAAATTGAAATTTTTGCATAATATCGAATGGTCGAAAAAATGCGTCCAAAAACAACCGGTATCCGCGCCAATGGATAATTTAGAAATCGAAGACGAAACGGATTATAAATTGCAGAGCACCGAAACGCCTCCCTTAAAAGTGAAAATTCGTATTTTACGTCGAGAATCGAGCCATTTGCAATGCTATGACCCGAGTTCAGGCACACAAGAGTCAAATTTGCCGTTGAAAAAACGTTTCAAAAATGGTGTAAATTATCAGGCATCGGCTTCTCAGTGTCGTCATCAGAATAATGCAGCAGTAGGTGAATCCATATCAAATTCAGACAATAGATCAACGAGGAGCTCCAAGCGGAAGCAAATCCTTACCACGCAGGACTCGCCGCCCAAATTAATCCGACACCAACTAGATACTTGTTCTTTGAAAAAGTATGGTTAGTTACCAGTTACACAAATTGAGTAGTGTTACATACCTGTAATTGGGGGGTTGGACCCCCACCCGCAACTTGGTCAACCCTATACCCAAGCCACCCAAACTCGAAAAAATTAGGAAAAAAGTAAACTTTTTTTGGCATTTTTTGGAAAAATTTTCGAAATTTTTTCGACTTTTTTGGGGTTTTCGACCCCCATATCCAAAGTTTTGGAAATGTTGGGGTCCCCACCCCAAAATTTTGCGTTTACCCTCCCCGCCAGGCACCAACTGGTCGGACCTCTTACAGGTATGTAATGTTACACTAGCCCTTTTCTCCCGTGGGTAAACTTTACACAGAAATTTTCAGACTCTGTAAAGTTGGAATTTACTTCATCTGTTTGTTACTAGATCCGGCTAATATTAAAAGTACTTGAAAGAATTAAAGATTTGCTTTATATTGCTCCGGAGTTATAAACTTTTCGAACATACTTTTTGGTCGAAAAAAGATAGAAATGTCAATTTTTCCGTAGAAGATATTTCCCTTTTAAAAAATGCGATCAAAAAAGATGAATTTTTCTTAATGAAATCGTCATTTTTGAATATAAAATGGTTTTCAAAAAATTTAACTCTTTGCTAGATTTTGAACAAAGGCGGTCGGAAATGTTAACTTTTCGCTTCAACTGGTCATTTTTAATAAAAAGACGACCAAAAATTTCAATTTTTATATAGAAAATAATTTTTGGACGAAAGACGCTCTAAAATGACAAAAATAGTCATATTTGAACTAATAATAGTCGAAAATGTCAATTTTCGGGAGAAAATTGTCATTTTTGAACAATAGCATGACATTTTTCCAAAAAATAGTCATTTCTGACAAAATTGAAAATGTTATGTTTTTTTGGTGTAAAATGATCATTTTTGGGAAGATATTTATGGTAAAAACGTGAAGCTCTTGGTAGAAAATGATCATTTATCGAAAGAAAACAGTCGAAAATGTCAATTTTCGGGAGAAAATTGTCATTTTTGAACAATAGGATGACATTTTTCCAAAAAATAGTCATTTCTGACAAAATTGAAAATGTTATGTTTTTTTGGTGTAAAATGATCATTTCTGGGAAGATATTTATGGTAAAAAACGTGAAGCTCTTGGTAGAAAATGATCATTTATCGAAAGAAAACAGTCGAAAATGTCAATTTTCGGGAGAAAATTGTCATTTTTGAACAATAGCATGACATTTTTCCAAAAAATAGTCATTTCTGACAAAATTGAAAATGTTATGTTTTTTTGGTGTAAAATGATCATTTTTGGGAAGATATTTATGGTAAAAACGTGAAGCTCTTGGTAGAAAATGATCATTTATCGAAAGAAAACAGTCGAAAATGTCAATTTTCGGGAGAAAATTGTCATTTTTGAACAATAGGATGACATTTTTCCAAAAAATAGTCATTTCTGACAAAATTGAAAATGTTATGTTTTTTTGGTGTAAAATGATCATTTCTGGGAAGATATTTATGGTAAAAACGTGAAGCTCTTGGTAGAAAATGATCATTTATCGAAAGAAAACAGTCAAAAATATCAATTTTCGATAGGAAATAATTATTTTTAAATACTTCTTGAAGTCATAAAGAACAATTTTTCCTCAAAAAATGGTGATTTTCAAACAAAAAGCGGTTAAAAATGTCATGTTGCCATAAATATATATTTTTGTAGTTTTTCAAATAAAAATAATATTTTTTGAACCTCTTTTGATTTTTATACAAAAATTCGATATTTTTCCACCCTAACGACACCATAACCCTAACTTTTTGAATAGTCGATGACTCCACTGATAAAAAAATCGCTTTACACATTGCAATGTCTTGGGGTACCGTTACGGCTTTGGAATGTCCTCAAGATTCAAAATTTCGTACAGCAGAAACTTAATTTGTTACATAAGCACTATAGTTTACCGCTTCTACGCAAATTTTATTGTAAACAAGGTCTACAAGAAAAATTACTAGTGTAACATTGCTCGGATTGTTGTATGCTGCCGAATGCAGTATAATATGTATATAGTCTGAAGATCAATGAGATCAATAAAAAAACAACACCTTCTGAACTTGACTTTCGTCGAGGATTTTATACAGTTATAATTTTGCAATTTTTCAGAACTTGTTCCGCCGTAGTGAACAAACTGAGCTTGGGTTTATTGAAAAAATGTCAAGCGTGCAGCATGTGGAGCAAAGTTCCGACCAATTTTAAGGAGAAAACATTGAAAGCGTGTCGAAATTGTCAAAACGAAAGGAGCCAAAATTTTAACAAAATTTCTCCGTAAGAAATATTTTTTGCCGCATTTTAAAATTTTTATCCACGTTTTTTTATTTTTAGGAAAGATTCATTACTGACCACTATTCGATTATTGCCACCAAAGAAAAAATTTATCAAGTCTGGAAATATGTCTATAGATGAGGATAGGCCGACGTGAGTTGAGAATGAACTTCTGATTTTGTATTTTTACACAAGTTTTTTTCATTTCAGATTTACGTCTCCATTTTCGCCGAAACATTGCTTTATAAAAAACCTAAACTCTGGTTCACATTTCCAATTACCTTACGATCTTTGGTGGCAATTTGTCTATCAAAAGGTCTATCATTTCCGCGATAACCATATTCGATTTATGTATCTTCTCTTTTTGTAGAATTTCACATGTCGCAATCCGTCAACCAATTACAAAAGAATCAGGAATAGTAAGTTGTTGAAATTTATTCTTGAAAAGTAAGAGTTCAAAAATTAAAATTCTTAATTCTCGAAAGCTTAAGAAAGTTGGTATTCTCCGCTCCCTTTCTAGATTCACATTTTTTATTACAAAAGAATAATGAATCGTAAATTTGTTAAAATTCATGTTTGAAAAATCAGTGGCCTCGGTCGTGGTTTCAAACTCAATTTTTGAGATTTATAACGTAAAAAATCATTTTCCACTACAAAAAGATCAGCAAAAAGTTGTTCAAATGTATTTTTAAAAGTTTCACCAAAAATTCATTTTTAAAATTCGTAATTTTTGAGGCATAAGAAAGTCTAAAATTAGGATTATTGCTTGTTGATTTAAACATTGACGTACATTATCTTACATAAGATTTACAACGAAAAAATTATTTTCATGTTTGAAAAAATCATAAATAGCTACAAGTAGTTTTTTAAAGTTAGCGTCCTGCCAGAGATGTATTTCTGAAATTTTTTCAGTAGGAAACAAAATTTTATAAGCATAAGAAAATTCTAATTCTACAATTTCTACCCTCCATCGATGCTTTAAACACAAATTTTCTATATTTACTGCGAAAAAACGTTTTTTCCATTACAAAAAAATCTTTCTTTTTTGAGACGCAACAATTTAAAAGTTCATTTTTAAAATTATGTTAGTAGGGGAAAATATTTGAGAGTTTAAATTATAAAATTTTTATCCTCGATCGTTCGCTGAAACAAAAAATTTTCCCTCCCATTCTCGATTTTTCACTTTCAAAAAGGATCATTTTTTTATTAGGCAAATAAATTTAAGAGGTTTAGTCAAGTTGAAATTCTCAAATTTGGATCCTCGATCTCTGCTTTATACACAAATTTCCTAAATTTATGAAAAAAATGATTTTTTCATTACAAGAAAATGTGGAATAGTAAGATTTTTAAAATTTATTTTTGGAAATTCTAAGTACACAAATTTAGTTTTGAAATTCTTTTGGCAGAAGATCATAATCAGAAAAAACAGTTGCTTAAACAAGCTGTAATTCTAACATTTTATTACTTTGAGGACAATTCCCTCACATTAACAAAGAAAAAAGGATTTATTGAAAAAAGTAATTTTAAAATTTATTCCTGTATAGTCGAAGTCGAAGTAGAAAACAGAATTTTAGAGGCTTATAAAAGTTAGCATTCCAAAATTTAATTCTTAATTGTTACTTTTACTACGAAGAAATCAATTTTCTAAACAGATATTTATGTCGACTCGGCCAACAAGATGGCCAGCGCACCTGGATGCCAACCTTGCGCTTGTAAAACTTCACCCAGTGGTTCGACTTGCGGCGAAAATTGTTTGAACAGGTTTTTTGCTTAGTTTATCAAGAAAACATAAATTTATTTTCTAAAAATTCCAATTTTCACTCCCAGAGTTATGTTCACCGAATGCACGCCCGGCGTTTGCCCTTGCGGGGAAAATTGTTCGAATCGCCGCTTTCAAAAACGACAATGGGCACCGGCGTTGGATAAATTTTGGACCGGAACGGGTAAAGGTTTCGGCGTTCGAACGAACGAAGTTATCAAAAACGGTGAGAAAATATAGTTTTTTAATATAAATTACATTTTTTAATTAAAAAGAAAAAGTTTTGTGGTCGAGAATTAAAATTGAAAATAATTGCTTTGTTAATTAATAATTTAAAATTAATTAAATTAAAATAAGCTATCCAGTATCAAGAAGGCGTTTGTTCATCTTGGAAAAGATTTTTTCCTTCGAAAAATGACCATTTGAGTCATACCTGTAAGAGGTCTGACCAGTCGGGGGGAGGGTAAATCCGAAATTTTGGGGGAGGGGTCGGAAAAAGTCTAATTTTTTCCCAAAAAAGGCCAAAAACATACACTTTTTTGCCAATTTTTTCCAAACTGGGGGGGGGGGGTTGGGTATATGGTTGGCCAAATTGGGGGGGGGGTTCCCACAACCCCCCCCCCCCCAATTACAGGTATGATTTCAGTGGAAACTCTCTCCAAAATGATGAAAAGCTAACATTGTACAATGATTCATTCAAAATAAATGCTTGATATTTGAATTAATTATGATTTAAAAATGATATGATTTTCTTCGAATAATGGAAATTCTGTTTCAATTCATGAATGGACGTCAAAAAATTGTTCAAAAATGATGCATTACAAGATATATGGATAAATGATCTTTTTCCGATCTAAAAATTGAATTACTTTCGAAAAAATCTTTTTTATTTTTATCTAGGAAATGAAAATTATCTGATAAATGATACTAAAATTTAAATTTTCCGAAAACTAATTTCTTGCGTGACTTGTCGAAAATTTTTTTCTACTCCGAAAAATAAATTTCATCCTGGATGAAGAAGGGCTGCGATTTTCAGGGGAATAATTTAACAGCCGATATTTTGAAAAATGATTCCATCGGACACGGGGCCCTGAGGTCTGGAGGCAAGGTCGGGCGAGTTTTTTGGGGCCGGTGGTCACTGATTCCCAAAATTTTAGCGTGTGGAGTCTGAAGAAAAAAATTTTTTATTTTTTCACTAAAAAGGTCCGAAGAAAGGTTAAAAAACAGTAATTTTCGTTTAAAAAAGTGTTCAAAACGTATTCAATCGTACAGAGCGCCGAGAAGATTGATATTTTTTACCTTTTTGTTTAAAAATGAGTTTTTTTGTTCAAAAATTGACATTTTCCATCAAAAAATTGACATGTTTCAGTATTTTTCCAACCTAAAGTATTGAGGTCCTTATGACTACCATAGGATTGGGAAGTTATGACCAAAAAGTATGAAGAATCGTTGAATGAAATGGTTTTTAGTCTGAATTTTTCTTTGATATTGATGAATAATTATGCAGTTATAATGAAAAGTCCAATGGTCTCTGAAATGAAGCCCAAATGAGAACCGTCAAATAATCATTTATTTTTAAAGAATTTATTTTATTGGTCCGAAAGTGTAACAGAGGATATCTGATTCTAGGAGAAATAAATTTTCACAAAAATGAAAACTTTCGAAAAATATCAAATATTTAACATTTCAGGGTCTTTCATCTGTGAATATTTGGGCGAAGTAGTCAATTGGGAAACGTTCGCCGAACGTACGAGGACTTGGTATCGCGATTGCGATCGGCATTACGCTTTAAATTTGGATTCCGGTTGGGTAATCGACGGATATCGTAGCGGCAGCGTCGCTCGATTTATCAATCATTCTTGCCAACCGAACTGTGAAGTTCAAAAATGGTAAATTTTCTGGCATTTTGCAAGTACATTGATCAGGAAGTTAGAAATGTGTAATGTTACTGTATCCCTGATTTTTAGCCTTAGCGGGAGTTTTTTTCGTTTTTTGTAGATTTCAGAATTAGAGCGAAAATCCATTTTTTGAAATACTCAAAATTCGTCAAAATCTGGACGGACTTGGTCAATCTTTTTCACTCCTAGGGTGGTCAACGGACAATACCGAATGGGAATTTTCGCCGTTGTGGACATCCAAGCTGGTCAAGAATTGACCTACAATTATAATTTTCAATCATTCAGCCGAACAGGACCGGAAAAGTGTCTTTGCCGAAGCGAAAAATGTTCAGGTGCCGTGGGACTTTCTTGGCCGAATAGACGAGGTCGACCGAGTTTTCTACTCAGGAATTATCGTAAAATTCTCGGTCGCAAATCGCGGAATATCGGCGCGAAAAAAAATCCAATTAAAATGGACTTTTTACGTCAATTTTTATTGGAAAAATGTCGCTTAAGCGCAAGTAAATTTGTTCCATTTTCGATTAAATTTAGTATTATTGTACATTACATCCTTTTTCTCCTCTCAGAATTCCGCAATTTTAACGACGAAACGATTTTGAAAGGATTTTCGTTAAATATTCCAGAAAATTGTACTCAATTTAATCCAAATTTCGTAGATATTTTGCAAAAAATATTATCAAATCGACCGGCCGATAATTTAATGCAACAATTAACCAAATATCTTTTGGATTTGTATTATTCTAAAAATGAAGATTCGCCGCTTTTGGAGAAAATTTACCAAGATTCTAGGCCTTTAGTCGGCGAATACGATCCCGATCGAGTTAATCTGGATTTAGATTTATGGTCGAAAAATCGTACGCCCGATACGGATAAAGTGCGGTGTTTATGCGGTTCCTTTGAAGATGATGGTAAGAACATTTTTTGAGCCATTTTCTTGAAATTTTTAGTCTTTTTTATAGCCGCAAAATTTCATTATGTACATTTTTATCCAAAATTCTTCTAGAAAATTTTCTTTTTGGAAAATTTAGAACATTTTTTTCAAATTCAGGATCAAAAAATCGACTTCTTGGATCGTTTTCCACCGTTTGTTCATATAAATTTTCATTTTTCTCATGAACACTGAAGTAAATTTCAAGAATATTTTAGGAAATATTGCAAAAATTCAAGTCTTAAAAAATTCTCGACATTTTCAAGAGTATTTTTCATCCGTTTTCGACTATTTTCCGATAAAATTCAATTTTTTTACATTTTCATGAACAGAAAAGATCATTTTGAACGGTTTTACTCGAAAATTTGAGTTAAAATATCATTAAAATTGAACTTTGCTGACGTTTCGCGGGTCCAACATGAAAAGGTGACCATTTTGAACCATTTCAAATAAAATTCTGCTTTTTACTTTTTTCTGAATCGAAAAGTTCATTTGAAACGATTTCGATTCGAACTTTGAATCAAAAATATCACAAAAGTTGAGATTTTTGGGGAAATTTCACAAATCCGAAAGGAGATAATTTCGACCATTTTACTAGATGGTTTTTGAGCTTTGTCATCAACAAAAAAATTCATGTCGATCTTTTTGATTGTAAATTCGAGTCCAGTATCACAAAAATTGTGATGTTGAACACTTTTGCGAATCCAAAGTCAGAAAATCGACATTTCGAGTCATTTTCGATTATTTGCAATAGAATTAAATTTTTAAGCTTCTCTTAGCAGAAAAGGTCATTTAAAACGTTTTCATCGAAATTTATTCAAAATTATAATTGAAACTTTTTCAATTTTTTTCGAAAAAAAGATTATGAAATTTTATCTTCTATAAAAATTCGTCAATTTTTCTTGAAAATGATTACATAGAAAATTTTCCTTCGCGAAATTGTTTTTGTGAGAAAAAATAACGAAAAATTTCCTTTGTGAAATTCGTCAATTCTTCAATTTTTGTGGAAAAAATTATTTTTTTTGTAAAATGCGTCGACTTTTTTGTTGAGAGAAAGATCAGCAGAAATTTTCGTTTGTAATACTCTTCAATTTTCAGGAAAATGAAAAGCTTCCTTTCCTAAAACTTCTTAATTTTTTTTATTAAAAATGGCTGATGAAAAATTTTCCTTCCTTTGTTTTGTAAATAAATAATTTATGGAGAATTTTTCTTTCTGTTACTTAATTCGTTGATTTTATGCGAAAAGAAGATTATAAAAACTTTACTCTAAGTTTTATATAAAAGGGTTTTGTAAATTTTCTTTTGTGAAATTCGTTAATTTTTTTCTGTAAAAATGATCATGAATTTTTTTGTAAAGAGAATTTTTTCTCAGGTGAAATGGTGCAATGCGACGCGTGTTTTTATTGGTTGCATTCCGATTGTCTGAAGTTTAAATCGTCGAATTTTTCATCCGGCGGTGGCCTCGATGAAAATTTTGCTTGTAATTTTTGTCGAGCGATCGATTCGACGAAAAACGAATCGCGCGACGTAATGGAAAAATGTATTCGGAAACAATTTTGCGATATTATTCTAGAACCTCAACCGGATTTTAAATTACCAAAATGCACTTATTATAAAGCTTTAATGTGCGGCGATTTACAAATAAGATTGGGTGAGAAAATTGTGTGAAATGTAGTTTTTGAAACTTTTATAAATTTTTTTACATTTTTGGTCTTTTTTAACCTATTCTCGTTCTTTTGGAAACAGTTTTGAAAATTTCTATGAGAAATTTTACATTTCTCACCTGTTTGATTCTGTGAAAACCGACTTTTGGGAATTCTTTTAAATTTATGTTATGGAAATTTTTGACTTTTTTCCTTAATAGAGTTTGTAAATTTTCGTAAAATTTTTTGCATTTCGGGACTTTTTGAGTTGAAATATTCATATTTCTCGCCAATTTAATTTTTTGTTTTTCGGATAGAATTTTGAAAATTTCTCTGTATTTTTACTTTTTACGACTTTTTCCAACAGGCGACTGCGTCTACTTAAGGAGGGACGTTAGTGAGATACAAAAACGTCTCTTGAACGATCTGAACGAGGAATGCGTCGTTAAACATTCGAAAAATAGTCGACAAATTAAATCGCATGAATCGAATTTTATTCACGAACTTTTAATCAAGAAGAACCAAACTTTTCTTCGAAAAGATTTACGAATTATGCGGGTTGAACGTTTATTTATGGGACCAAGGTAAAAAGTTTGAGAGAAAATTTTAACAGTGAAAAAAATACAAAGTTTGCTTATTTTCGAGAAAAATGAGCAAGAATTGTTAAAAATGAACAAGTCTAAATCAATTCAAGTGTACAAGGAAAAGGAAAACTTTTTTATCTTTCGAAATTCTGCTAATTTTCACCTCTAAATTTTCGAATTTTGCACAATTATTATTAGTCCTTGACATCTTAAATTTTCCGAAATTTACTCTTTAACCTAGAATTTTGGCAAATAACTTCCAATTCTGAAATTTTCGACAGCCAACTTGCATTTTCATTTTGGAAAAGTGTTAATTTTATTTTTTGGACCTTTATAAAATGACACTGTTGGAAAAAAATTTAGTATTACATACATGTTTTAAACTTCGCAAAATTATTTTCTTCAATTTAGAAAATTTTGGAAAAATCTCATATTATTCAAAATTTTGCAAGACTAGACTCTTCAATTGAGTAACTTTAAAAATTGAACGTTCAATTTATATAATTTTGCTACTTTTTCGGAAAATTGATTTTTTGAAAAATTTGATTAATTTTGTTTTTGAAGTTTAATGAAATGAGATTCTTGCAGTATTTTCCAAAATAACCCTCTAATTTTCAGAAATTTATCACTTTAATTTTTGGAGCTTCGAATACTTACATTTCTAATGTTCGAAATTCTGCACAATTAACACTTTTAAACATACATGTAACGGGATCCCATGTCTTGGTCGGGCGACTTTTTTGAAGCCGGGGATCTTTGATTGCTAAAATTTTAGGCGGAGGGGTCACTAAAGAAAAAATGGATTATTTTCACCAAGAAAGTCCAAAAAAACAGATCAAAAATGATTACCTAACTATACATGCGCGGCGATTTCTGGGGGGTCTTGCTAGCATTCCCCCCCAATTATATGATTGCTTTTAAATGCTCAAAGTGTTGCGGATTCAAGCCTTAATGTTCAAAATTTAGAAAGATTAGACTCTCTAATTTCCTAATTTCGCAGTAGTATGCGTTTAATTTCCGAATTTTGGCAAAATTTTAGTTTTCAACTTCTCCAAATTCGTTTTCCAAATTTTCCAAACAAACTGGTTTCTGAAATTCTGTAATGTGCTCGAGCTATCGCAAAGTTGGTGCTCTGATTTTTAAAAGTTATTTTCCGAAATTTCGCGAAGTTGCAGGTAAAGTTTTGAGAATTTCAAATACAGTTGAATTTTAAAATTTCGAAATATTAGCAATAGTAACTTTTTCTACGAATAAGGTCGAAATTAGTTTACTGTAAAATTTTTTTCAAACAGAAACGTGCGTTTTATGTTCGGCAGCTACTTCGCGCATCATTACGAAACATTTTGCGAACCGAATCGTCGTTTCTATAAAAACGAGGTTAGTCTTACTGTACTTTTTTCTCTAATATTGCACACCTAACTTTCTTGCAAATGGCCAGGTTTTTGTTACGCCCTTGTACGACACGTGGCCGTTGGTGTCTTCGGTGGTCGGCCGATGTTTAGTTTTGGATCCGGCCACTTATTGTAAAGGTCGGCCTTTATTCCCGGCCTACGATGAACGGGATGTTTTCGTTTGCGAATATCGTGTGGATAAAAGTCAACGATTGTTCGACAAAAGTTCGTCGACCAAATGCGGCGGCCGTCTACAAGTCAATTGTCAATCGTTTATTTTTCGAAATTTCGAAAATAAATTGAAAATTTGTCGCAATTTTACGGTAATTGAACTTTTTTACTGTTGATTTTTTGCAACATTAAGGTGGAAGTTTAGGAAAAATTCAAAAAATCTTGTGGTAAACGATTTGGAAATTTTTAAAATTTTTTAACTTTCTGACACGGAATTTGCAGCCATATGCCATAGGAAAGCATATTTATTTGATTTCTCGCGTTTTTCAAGGTGAAAGCTGAAATTCAGAAAAAAATTGTTCTCAAGTGTTTCGAGAAAATTTTCTAAAATTTTTAGCGTTTTTTAGACATCAAGCTGAAAATTCAGGAAAAATTTTAAAAGAAATTCTTCAGCTGTTGCATGATAAACGATTATTTTTTCATTCTTCACCTCTTTGATATGGAAGGTTTGAAATTCAGGAAAAAATTTGTAAAAAGTTTTCTCCACCTGTTTAACGGTAAACGATTGTTTGTTTGAAGTTTTTCAAAATTTTACATTTTGAATGACAAAGCTGAGAATTTGGAAAAATTTCAAGGAATATGCTCCATAGATTGCATGATTGATACACTATTACTTTTTTGAAGTTAATATTTTTTTTGAAGTACTTCTGATTTTCTGAGAAAATTGAAAATTTAAAATAAAGACATGCCGAAATGATTTTTTGACTTTTTATTTTCCAAGCTTTTTCATGGAAAAAGTTTTTTTTTCAATGTGAAGGCTGACATAAAATTCGTAAAAAAATTTTTCCTTCAGCCGTTCGACGATCAACTGAGAAACAAGAATAAAACGAAAATTGCCGCGACCAAAATCGCCTTATCGAATGAACAAATTGAAAAATTATCGGTAAAATGTTTGGTTTACTGTACCTATGCAAAAAACTACCAACCTTCGTTCTCGTTTAGAAATTCGGTAAAAGAATCCGTTTGGATCAACAAATCGCCCGGATAAAAAACATGTGATTATTGATTAATTGTGATCTATTTCATTTTGTATATATTGCTCGTTTTTTCAGCCGCTGCTGCTCCGTTGTTTGAGAATTATAGTTTTTTACCCTAGTCCGCGTTTCGTGTAAAATTCGCGCATTTTTTTATTTTGTATACTTCTGGAATAAATTTTAAGTTATATTGTTTGTGTTTTTTGAAATGCCTTTGAATATCAGAAAATTCACGAGATGTCGGCAAAATCGATTACAACGAGTCGACTAAGGTATACTATGGACACCAGCCCTGGCACGTCGGTGTTGGATGGTTGGCTATTTTTGTTGACTGAGGTCTAACGGGTGCATGAGCATGATGTATGGAGATAGCAGACATTAATCTTATTCAAGTTTCCAATGCGCATAGATTTGATAAATCCACCAACAACTGCACAAATATAGGATACTGATCTATGGCAAGACTTGTGGTTGTTCAGGAAACAGTATTGAAAAACAAGTGTTTACGTGTGTATCAGGCCTACAATCCACATAAGTATTTACTGTAGATTATTGCACAATTAGTTTCCATCTAAAAAAGTTTTTTACACACGGCAACCAAGTTTCAGGTTATGCGACCAAATTTTTTCTGCCAAAGTGCCAACCCAAAGCCTAACTGCATTTTTGATCAGGTTAAAAGGTTACCTGTCCGGAGATGATTTTTTTTTCTTTCAGAAAATCACAGCTTTATGCTAAGTGACTTGAACAACATCTCTCGCTGGTCCACTGTGTGGCAACTACCCATTTCTTTCTCAAGAACAAATGTCCTATATTTAGGTAACTCAAATCTCCACAATCAAAACACATTAGATAGTCATTGTCTAACCAAAGTCGATTATTCTTCCAAAGATCTCGGTGTATTTATCAGCAGATATTTATCTCAGAGAGCACATTCTGCTAACATCATTGCCAAAGCCTCAAAAATAGCAAATACGATTCACAGAGCTTTCATTTCAAAAAATCCAAAATTGAAAACTAAGGCCTGTACTAGCTATGTTAGACCAATTTTGGAAAATTAGTCTGCTGTATAGAACCCATATCTATTAGTTGACATTCAGAAAATCGAGAACATTCAACGTAAATTTACAAAGATACTCGCTGAAAGAACTTTGTCCTATCAGGAGCGGTTATAACTCCTGAAATTAGACAAATTGGAAGTCCGTCGATTAAATTGCGATGCTATGTTCACATATTAGATAATCAATGAATCATATTTACCCTATGATGAACTTTTTCGCACTCCAGCCCCATCTTCTACTCGTTGTTGCCAACAGAATCTATTATGCATTTCCAAATATAATCTTGATTGTACAGAAAATTCATTTGAAATTCGAAGCGCCAAATTATGGAATTATCTCCCAGGAAAAGTTAAGGCTGTAGCTTTTAAAAGGTTCTTAACAGAAATTAATTTTGATGTTTTTTAAAGGGGCTTATGTAAGCGTGTCACCGCCTTTCATCCCTTGTTCTTACATTTTTTTGCGTTTGATTACTAATTTATGTTCGTGTTACTTATATTTTTCTTTGTGAGTTCTAAATAAAATTATTATTATCATTATTTTTATGCCTACTATTTTTTTCTGCAAATCGTGCTTTTAGGGAAAACAATCGGGAATAATTGCAGTATAATAGTCTAGCACATAATAACATATACTCAGCAAACGTATTCGAAAACATCGTTAGGAGCTTAACTTTTATCCTGGCTGCACGTTTTCTCGAGTCTAGTGTAAACGCCTTGAATGCAGAGTGTGGTCTGAGAAGTAGAATAAAGTATTAACTTATCGTAGATAACTAGAAGAGCAAAATGAAGCTGTCGGGCGCCAGTTCGCGATTGCCGGGAAAAAGTTCCGAGCAGTAAAGTTAGAAAAGACAAGAAATCTGAATTGGGATGACAGTTTTCAACTGGGAAATCTACAGTAGTTGCACGTTCATACGCATTATAGCATACCTGTAATTGGCAGGCTCGTATTTAGACGGGGAGGAGGAAATTCCCTCCGCTAAATTTTTTTACATTAAAAATTTTCAGCAATATCAACTTATACATCACAATTCCCAAATTAAATTAGGTATTATGTTTACATACTCTACGTGAAATATAGAATTTAGCCACTAATCCAAGCACACATAAACTAACTGAAAATAAGTCGTCTTTACTGCAGAAATGATTTTGTTTTTATCCAGTAAATTCTGAAATAATTATGGGAAATTGCCCCCCTTTTTAAAACATCCTCAATACGGGTATGGTAACTGAAGGGGCTGAGGGAACCCCCCCCCCCAACGTGGAAAAATTAGAAAAAATTCGGAAAAAAGTGCTTCTTCTCGACCTTTGGGGGAGAATTTTTCCACTGTTTTTGACAAACGAGAAAAAATCAAAATTTTCAATAATTCAAATATTGGAATTATTATTCAGACGAAACAAAAGCAAATGTACCTTTAACTTACAGAAGAGATCAACTATTAAAGTCGGCGATAAATAGTAAAGATTTTCTTCTCGAATCGTTAACCGTTTACTTGAACGTTTTTCGGGCATACTTTTTGTGAAAAAAATCGATTTTTTTTCCTTCAAAGACCCCTGCCCCTTAAATTTTGGGGAATCACTGATACCCGGCGCAAGAAAGTTACCCCACCACCACCCCCCCCCAGAATTCATGGCACTGTTACATGTATGCTACACACACGCCGGAATTGATATTCGTAAAATTTCGGCGACTGGACTTTTCTCAGTGTGTTCTTTTATTCTTCAGATCAGTTGATAACAATTTCCTATCAGCCAAAAGTTTGTGGTTTTCAGAATGTCTTCATCAAGTGACATTCAACTTCATCGTGTTGCGAGTCCGTGGAAACCGTTCCGACAACAAAAAGTCGACCCCGATCTAGAAATATGCAAAACCAAAGTAATAGAAGTAAAAGAGAATTTATTAATCGATAAATTATGCAATGGAATTTTTAATTAAATCCATTTAGACTAAGCATGCCAAAGTTGCTTCGAAAGTTTATCTATTCTCTACTATGAAAAGACAAGAAGAAAGAGACAGAAGATGAAAACGTAAAAACATACATAAACAAAAACATAAGCAACACACAGAGAAAACGATAAAAAGAAATGAAAATCGCCCAATTTCTGAATTCGTTTATTTGGGAATTGCTCACTTGGTACTTAAAGATACCATCGATGTAAATCGTTCAACTTGTTAGGGAGCTCAGTCTAAGAAGTCAAAAACATAACTTTTCATATCGCAGGAGCTTTTTCGCAATACTCTATTGTTGTTGAACCGAATTACTCCCGAAACATACAAAGATTTATCCCGAGATTTCTATCATCTATGGACAAGAGCCAATACGAACGACAGAGCCGATGGCGTCATAGAAATCTTATTTCGTAAAGTATGCGACGAACCGACGTTCGTGGAATTATACACCAGATTATGTTTCGATCTACGTGCTCATCAAATGAGGTTTCCGCTGCCGCGGGATTGTCGTATCAACACGTTCAATTTCCTATTGTTGACAAAATGTCAAACAGAGTTCCAGAAAAGAATGAGCACCGAAGACTATAGGAAAGAATTGTTGCAAGAAATTGCTAATACGCAATCGGTAAGATTTCTAATTAAAAATAAAATAAGGAAATTGGGTATCAAAGTTGATCATATACGTTATTATCAAATGTTAGCCTTTATTTAATCTGTCCAAATGATTTTTTTCCATTTTGAAACATCGTTTGTTGATGTTTCCTTCTGTTATTTTTGTCGTGCCAACTTTTCGATGGTTGAGGATCTGTTTTGATAAATGTAGCATTTTTAAAATTATATAACTCAGCATTTGGCGAATAGTCAACATTTTCTGTCTCCGCCTGTGTTTGATTTTCACGCTGAAATAAGACATATAATGTTGCAACGTAATATTTCAGGTCTGCTTACAACAAATTCTAAAACGGCGTATTCAGCTTGATGTCTATTCTGCATACTGGTCACACATGTAAACAGAGCCAATGTCTGGTGGGGGTCACCGATTCCCCAAGATTTTAGGGACGGATTCATCAAGGAGAAAAAATCGATTTTTCGCCAAAAAAGTCCGAAAAACGGTGCGAAAAAGCCATTTTTGTCTTAAAAAAGCGTGAAAGCGCACATTGTCTTTTTTGATTAAAAAATTGGCATTTTCAGTGTTTTTCTGACCATAAGCAGGCCTTTAGGCAGGGGGTTGAGGGGGCCATGCCCCCCAAATGTTCGAAGTGTTAAAAAAACAAAGATGAGGGACGTTTGATTTTTTTCCAAGTCAAGTCAGAAATGCTAATTTTATGGCAAATTGTGTGAAAAAATGTGTGCCCCCCCCACCCCCGAAAACATTTCTGGCTACAGGCTTGACCATAAGTATTGGGTCCGTTTGGCTACCATATGGCTAGCCGTATGGCCGAAGTTCCCCCCAATTACATGCACGATACGGATACGGCGTGCGTTCTTCCACAGATTTTTCATTTCTTTCTGTGAATCTTTCGGAGCTTTATTCAGAACTTTTAGAATTTAATTTCACGGTATTGAAAGAATGAAAGACATATTCTTTCGGTTTTTATTGTACATACATACGTAAGACATGCATATTAAACTTTTCCAGGATGCTGATAAGAAGAATGCGGAAGATAATTTGGAGGACAAAATCAACAAGTACAAATGGAGAATACTAGGAAGTATTAGGTATGAATGGGTGTGCATTCGGCATTATGTTCTCTATCAGGAAATTTCGTACGCCATTATTTGACAGTCCTATCATTGTTCAGTTTTCCAGATTTGTGGCTGAGTTGTACAAGTTCGGGCTCCTTACTCAATATCTGGTCCACGATTGCGTTCATCGCCTCATTAACAAAGTTGAGCAGTTTGACCAAGAAGGGCTGCAATGTTTGTGCTTGCTCTTGACTTCCATAGGTGACAAATTTTTTCATTTTTCTCCACGTGAACATCGGCATTTTGTAAATTTACTTTTTATTACGCAGGTGGTAAACTCGAAAAGGAAAAGGCGGACGCGAAAAATCGCGTATCGGGCGATAAGGTCAAAACATATTTTGAAGTGCTAAAATCGTTACAAAAAAATACACGATTTTGTAAACGGATTCAGTTCGAAATTTTGAATTTGATCGAATTGAGAGAAGTGGTATGTGCGGAAAATGTTACTTTTGCAAGTTTTTGTTGAAGTTTCTTTAAATTTGATCAGTACCACTGGGAACCGCGTCATCAAAAAGAAGGCCCCAAAAAGTTGAAAGAACTGCGCAAAAAATGACCGAGAACTATGAATTGAAATTATGAAAAATTGTATCAGAAACGTCTGAATTGTTACCAAATTGGTTGGACATCTACGCGGTGGAATTTTCGTATTCAGTTCAACGTTTTTGTGCAATTCAATTGGAAATATGTTGAAAGTGATGTTTAATATCGTCTCAAATAAAAAGTCTAATTTTATGCTTGTGTTGGGCACCCTGTTGATGCCAATTCGTGTGGGGAAATCGCCATGCAAATCGAAGAAAGGGACGACCAGCGGCGCAGACATTTGCATAGAATGGAGCGCCACAGAAAGACCGAAAAAGATAGTGAAAATCATTCTTCACTTTATCTCGTTTTTATTATATTTTGACTATATTGCTGGCGTCCCCAAATACAATTTTCCCAGCAACTTGTTTTGTTTATGAGTTATTTACTGTGGTATACCCACATTCTTTTTACATATTTCGTCGGACATATTGCTTAATATATTCATTTATTTATTTAGATTATTCGCATCGACGAAGGTGGAGGGCCAGAGGCCCAGGCGCCGGCTTACTTCAGGTAAGCTTTGGGAAACCCCTTACGGGTTATACCCCAGTAAGTTTATCCCTGAGGGGATTCCTTGTCTCATCTAGGAGACTGCGGAGGTCCTTGGTAAGGCCCCCCTCTTTAGAGTTAGGTTTATCTTTGTTGTCATACGTCTGGGGATAACCGGACTGTTGCACTATCACCGAGGCTTAGCCAAGGGATCAGTTCTAACAGGTCAGTTCAGACCCAATCTTTTCTTACGCCTCTTAAGGAAAGACCTGCACAACAAGTGGTGGCTTTTAACTCCTTACCACGGAACTTCGTAGTCAGACTAGGAGAAATGAAAATCCTCCAGGCTACTATCGAAAGTTAGCAGGTTTCAAAATGCCTAATGAAAGGATACCGAGAGGTAATACTTTACATAGATCACCACCCAGAGTGATGAGTGCTGGGAATCTAGTCAATTTGGGAGACGGAGATCAGCAACGGCATGCTGCTCCGGACCCAGTGATCCCAGATCAAACTCCCGCGAGGGTTCAACCATTGCAGCAAAATGCAATGCATTTTATGCCTCAAGATGCAGGCGTACCAATTGACCGACCACCAGCAATTGCCATCGATCCGCAGGAGGCAGGCCCGGCGAATCCAAACCCAGATGCCAATGGACCGCCGCAGCGAAATTTCAAAAGGTCACTGCCGCCAAAGGTCGAATTAGCAGGACCAAAAAGGGACGTCGTTACGCTGAAATTCGACCAAATTTGGAAGAAAGGGACCCCGAAATCGATCAACGATTAGAGAGGATTCCCCAGGAACAAGAGCGATTCCAACCGCAGGAAAGAGCTCCCGAGATGTCCAATCAAGAGTTGGCGACGCAGCTACGCGAGTTGAAAGGGACCGTCGAAGCCTTGTTCGATACAATCGCGAATGCCGCCACAGAGGACAATAAAAGGGAAGCCGACAGGCACCGACAGGAGCCGGATAGACAGGTTAGACCATGTAATAGGGGTGCAGAAAGAGACAACCCTCTCGCTGCTGAAATGAGTGCAGGCGCAGGGCCTAGTAATAGGCCTGATATTGATGAAGGGCAAAGGCTTAACTTTGAGCCCAAAAGTTGGAGGGGTCCAGCTAGAGATCTTCGATTCGAAGGAGCTGAGCAATCAGCAGACTTCAGGAATCAAAATCAGATAGCTTCGCAGCATCCAACTTCAACTAGAGTGGTCTATGATGGTAGAGGAAGTATAGTTGATCCAAATACCCTTAGACCAGATCAATTGGCATGTTTCCCATATAGGGATTACAGGTTTGACAAAGACAATATGCCATCATATCAAGGAGGTGTACCACCTCAACGACATCCAAATAGGGTTATGCTGCAATCCCTGAACTCTGATCTTGATCCAGTATTAACAGCAGCTTATGATCAGAGGGAAGTGCCATCAAATAATTTGGCACAAGAGATTGTAGTCAGGAATATCGTTAAAGGTGTGTTACCCAAACTTTTAGATGAGGGTATGGTAAATCAGCAGGTGCTTAGCTTCTTAACAGCACTTGAAGGGGAATTCCGTAGGGATACACCCGAATCAGCTAAGTATGAAGCACTGCTGAGGCTTTCTAAAGGTAGACCGAAGGCTGTTGCATGAGACAACATGACCTATAGGGAGGCCAGGAGAGCCATTATTAATGTCTTTGCACCTGAATGTAACCTGGAAATGTTAACCAGGGAATTATTTGAGATCCAACAAAGACCCAATGAACAGGCCGTAGAGTTTTTGAAAAGGGTCAGTATATTAGTGGAACTAGTCAAAGGTGATTTGGACTATCAGTCTAAACAGAGACTGATCATTGACACCTTCATATACAAGAGTGACCCCACGTTCCAGTCTGAACTTAAGAATTCAAAACATACCTTTAGAACTTGGTATGATCTAGCAGTTGAAGTTCATGACATTGAACGTAGATATAGGAATGCCTTTCAGAGATATGGACCTAAGGGTACACAACAGGATCCTATTGTAATTAATGAAGTAGGTATGCCTAGTGGGCATGATCGTGAAATTGCCGTAGTTGCTAGGAACCAGTCAGAAGGATATCAACAAGGCCAGAGGCAAAGGTTTCGGCAACCATATCAAACTGTAGGTAATCAGGTACAGGCCCAAACCCAAAGGTCAAGGAGTGATTCTCCTGAGATAGAGGAGATTCCAGTTCGGGAAGCCCCTAGGGCTCAGACCGAAAAAGGTAAGAAAGAATCTCTTCTATTGAAAATTTCTAAAGAGATGGTACAACTGGTCGAAAGGTTCGACCAGCTCCAGCAAAAGGTTGATAACAGGCAAGCGGAAAATCGGTCTGATGTGGCCATACCTAGTACCAGTCAGGGAGGTCAAGTTTCCCGAGATCCGACAAAGCCATGGTGTGAGTTCCATAAGAACATAACACATAATACTGCAGACTGCAGGACATTAAGAGTATTGTCCGAACGCAGGAGCAGAGGCAGAGCCAGCTTCCCTACCTTCAACAGGGGAGGCTTCAACACTTTTGCTAGAGGTAACTATAGAGGAAGAGGAGGTTACCCTAATGCCAATTTCAACAGTAGAGGCAGAGGTGCTTATAATATAGGCTATTCAGGTTATCAGGATAGCCACGAGAGTTACCAACAGAATTCAGATTATAATGAATTTCTGGAGTTTAAAAAACAGAAGGAGCTGCAGAAGCAGTTCCAACAGATGCAGCAATATCAACAACAAGCTGCATTACAGCAACCTCAGCCGCCTCAGGCTATTATGGGTCCGACTCAGACTCTTCAGCAGGGTCAATTCACAAATCAGCCACCTCAGAAGAATTATTCGAGTGTTATGGTTGCAAGGCAATCTCAAATGAGTCCTTTAGGTGAAGTAAACCAGAGAGTGAATTGCCCAAATGTTGTATTAGGTAGTATTGTGCAAATGAATGCAATTGCACCACAACCTGTAGTACCATCAGTACAAGTAGTGAGGAGAGGCACACCTGCTACTCCTCAGGAACAACATTTGCTGGATACGTACCCCAGAACAGCCCCATTTCACATTGAGGTTGTTATAGGAGGTCGTAAGACAATGGCTCTAATTGACACAGGAGCTCAGTGCACTGTCATGTCGGCTAAGTTTCTGAAAGAAACTTTGGGCCCGGATTACACTGAATATCCCAGGATACTAAATGTCACTGTAGCCAACGGTAAGACAGTCCAAGCCCATGGGTATATCCAATTTAGGATGGATACATTGTGTGGACAGTTCCCCGTAAAAGCAATTGTAATTCCTGAAGCAGGTGAAAATGTTATTGTAGGAACAGACTTTTTGGCTCATCCTCAGGTAGGAGCCATAATAGATTTCAGGAATAGGACGATGACGCTCAACAATCGTCAACAACGGATATACGTGACGCTGGACCAGCCCCAATCGAATTGCGGAGAAGTCATGACCACGAGCGCCGGGGAATCCACGATGAGCGCCGCCAACCAGTACCAGCCGAAGATTTGTCTGCTAAAGGTTTCGGTGCCAGTGGTGAGTGTGAACCCCATCTACTTACCTAGTGGTACTGATATACTGCTGAGGGCAAAACTTTGGGATAAGGTAGGCGAAAATCGCCTTAATGGAATCATAATAGAGTCTGAAGAGAATGAAGAAAGGTTCCGCATTGATAGTACCATAGTAGATGGTACAAAAGATGATTTTGTTGTTATGATATCCAACAACACAGGATCAGGATGCCATTTGAAAAGAAATCAAATAATTGGCCATACTAATTCAGTGTTGTGTGATACTGATAATCAAGATCAACTCAAGGGGAAGATAGTTGAGGATCTGGAGAAGCTGCAAACTTGTGCAGTTCAAGCTAGACCTGAAGCTCCTCAATCGGATGAGAAAGCATTCAAGGAAGCTTTGTACAATATGCTGGCTAAATCCAACATACCATCAGAGCAATTGGAACAAGCTCTATGATGTCTCGCAAAATATAGAGACGTGTTCAGCTTGCCTAATGATCCGCCAACTACTACACCCTACCTGACCTGTAAAATCAATACAGGCGATGCGGCCCCTGTGGCAAAAAGGTACCACAGGACTGCTATAAATTTACGGCCACATGTTCGTAAGCATGTGCAAGATATGCTCAAAAAGGGTGTAATTGAGCCATCAAAGTCGCCTTGGGCAGCTCCGTTATTCCTTGTAGGTAAAAAGGATGGTACCAAGCGACCAGTAGTGGACTTTAGGGGTATAAATGATGTTACCAAGGATGATAAGTATCCCATTCCTAGAATGGATGACTATCTAGACTGTTTAGGTAAAGCCAAGTTTTATACTACCTTAGATCTCAAATCAGGATATTGGCAAGTGCCAATGGATGAAGAAAGCAAAGAAAAAACTGCTTTCATATGCCAAGAAGGGCTTTATCAATTTAAAGTCATGCCCTTTGGCCTAAAGAATGCGCCAGCCGAATTCCAGCGTATGATGGAAAGAGTTTTGCATCCATATGTTTGGAAAATCTGTCTAGTCTATATAGACGATATAATTGTGTTCTCAAATACGTTTGAGGAACACCTAGTTAATCTAGAGCTAGTCCTGCAAGCTCTAAGAAAGGCTCATTTGACCTTGAAGCCGGAGAAGTGTGAATTCCTGCCTGAGAGAGTTCATTTTTTAGGACATATCTTAAATTCGGATGGAGTTTCCCCAGATCCGAAAAAGGTCAAAGCTATAAATGATTTCCCATTCCCAGAGTCTAAACGTAAACTGCAAAGGTTTTTAGGTATGTTGCAGTGGTGTAAAAAGTTCATACCGGGTTTGGCTAAACATGCTGAACCATTGTATAAATTAACTGGGAAGAACTGTGTTTGGGAAGTCACGGAGGTTCACCATCAGGCTTTTAGGAGCCTGAAAGAAGCACTATTGTCAGTGCCATTCCTTAGGTATCCGGTTTTGGATGGGTCTGCGGACTTTGTCCTTCAGACAGATGCCAGCGGAACGGCACTAGGAGCAGTCCTTTACCAGGAGACCAAGTCAGACCGCTGGGTAATTGCTTATAATAGCAGAATTTTAAAAGCGGATGAGAAAAAGTGGTCAGCCACGGAAAGGGAGTGCTTGGCAATAGTGTATGGCTTAAAGTTATACAAGCACTACTTAGTAGGTCATAGAGTGATCATAAGAACTGATCACAAACCTTTGTTGTCAATGAAGGTCAACGCCATGACCAATGGTAAGTTGAAGAGATGGTACTCATTCATCTCTCAGTTCAACCATAAACTAGAGTATGTGCCTGGAAAACAAAATGTCATGGCAGACTTTTTGTCCAGGATGGATGAACCAGACGATCAAGCGGAAAAGATACCGCCAAAATGGGAACACATGTTCTCAAAGGATAAACGAGAGTCTGAAAATCTGAAAGATCTTGAGGCACAGCTAATTGAGAAAAAGCATCTCAATTTGGTAAAGAGATTCAGAATTCTGACAGATCGGAATCCTGAAGACGGTACTCCGTTATATCCGGAGCCAAAAGGTAAGAAGAATCAGAGGACTAATGTGAGTCTGAGATTCACTCAAATTTATCCAGAAGATTCTGAGGGTGATCCAGAATCAACGTCGCCTGCAGACTTGGTGAATGCCGTAACTACAAGGAGCATGGCGAAAGAAGCGGAGAAGAGTAATCAGGCTCAGATCCAGGCTGATGGCAATCAGATCAACGAAAAGGTAAGTAAGGGAAACCAGGAAAAGAATAAGGAAAAAAGAGTTACCTGGTTATACCCAGATAAAGAACCAGAGTTTACTTTGGCAGACCCCAAAGAAAATGAATTGCCAAAAGGGTTAATTAGAGATGATCTCATGGCCCTCTTGCAGAGAAAGGATGAGGTACTACGACCATACTTTGATAGATTGGGTCCAAATGGGACAACCAAGTATCACAGTGGATTTTATATCCAGAATGAAGTGTTATACCGGGAAGCCGGACAGGGGTCGGACGATCAAGTGGTCGTCCCATCCTGCCTTAAGGACAATACTTTGCACCAGTACCACGGTGCCGTAATGATGACTCATCAGGGGTTCAAAAGGACCCTTGCTATGATTAAAAAACGGTTCTGGTGGCCTGGAATTGAAAAGGATGTCAGGCACTGGATCAAGTTTTGTCCAGTTTGTCAAATGGCTAATCAGGGAAACACGGAAATTCCGCCACTGATACCAATTATTCCACAAGGTCCTTTTGACATAGTATCAGTGGATATCGTGGGTATTTCTCCACTCAGTGAGAAGAGACCGTATGTCATAGTCTTTCAAGACTATTTTACAAAGTGGGTTGAAGCTGAACTGATCCCGGATCAGTCAGCTAGCACCGTTGTAGATACTTTTCTACAAGCTATTGTATTTAGGCACGGGACTCCACGGAGACTACTCAGCGATAGAGGAGGTTGTTTTACCTCAGATCTGATGAAGGAGATCTGCAAGTTATTAGAGTGTCAGAAAATTTTTACAACAGCCTACCATCCACAAGGAAATGGTATGGTAGAAAGGTTCAACCAGACACTCATTAAACAGCTCAGAAAGGTGGCCATTGAGGAAAAGGATAATTGGCCGAGATACTTGAGAGCCGTGGTGTTTGCATATAATGCCACACCACATGCAGCCACGGGGCAATCCCCATTTTCATTGCTTAGAGGTCACGAGGCAACCTTTGGGTTAAACTTATCAAAAGCATACGATATTGTAATGCCGGACAGCAATGCAGAGGCATACAAATTCGTGTTGACCAATCATCTAGTCAACCTTTACGAGGATATTGCTAAAAATATCCAGAGTGCTGCCGAAAAATCGAAGAAATACTTCGATAAAAAGTCCAAGCAAAATGGATTTAAAGAAAAGGACTGGGTTCTGCTCAAAGTAGACAAGCAGAAAAAATTAGGACTACCATGGTCCGGTCCGTTCATAGTTACGGACATTTCGCGAGAAGCGGAGAACGTTGTCACAATTGTACATTGGGACAACCCGCTAAATCTCCAAACTGTTTCAATCAGCAGGTTGAAAGATTTTCGTTACGAGACCACTAGGGTCTTGCCGCGAATAGCACGAGCCAATCAGGATGCGCCACGTGACGAAAATACGTCACTTTCCAATATGGCACAAACAGTTACGACTGGAGCGCCAAACCAAATGAAATCATTTGGAAATTCGCTCAAGGCGAATCTATGCGCAATCTCGCGCTGAATTTTTTTTTTTTTCAATTATGTACATATCTCGGGCGCGTAGGTACTAATTTTAATTAAAAATGTATTAATTTGTAATATTTATCGCGTTTATGTATTATTCGTATTAATTTTGTAAATTTTTCATATTTATATCAGACTTTGGGAAAAATTCTTCGGAATTTTAGACCAAAGTGACAACCCAAAATATTTCCGATATTTTTTCCAAAAATTAATTTTCAAATTTTTCATTTTTCCAAAATCAAACTATAGCTGCCCCCGCTTATCTGAATTCTAAACTTCCATCGGAAGGAAGAAGTAAAATATTCCCCGAATCGCGATAGAAAGGAAATTAGCAGAATTGCTATATTAAACTTTTTCAGCGTTAAAAAATTTTAAAATTTTATAAATTTATTATTCGAAAGAAAACATTTCAAAGTGAAAGGAAATGGGAAAAGGCGCGCGGAACCGCCAACAAGCTCCGACGCGCGAGTGGTCGCACACAGAGCGCCACGTCGAATATGGCAGGGCCCAGCACCGCCAAGATAATCGTTTTTTCTTCATCGATGGTAAGTTTCGAACTTATTTTATCAAATATTCTTGGAAACCGCAGGTAATGCCCAGAAGTCACTGGAAGACCAGCTCGGTGCCCCAAAGGGCAGACGAGGTTAGAACTTAGAGGGAACGAAAAATGGGAGTACTGAGAAGCGGAAGCTCGAAGCCAAGCAGGGAATTTCCAAACTTGGAAATATACCTGATACCACCGAGAGCTATACGATTCAAGGGAAACCTAGAACCTTGGGTTCAGCCCGTTCAAAGTTTTATCATTCAAAAAATTTATCAAAAAATTATTTATTTTCAAATCAAATCAAATCATATCACTTTTTCGATACCAAATTTATTAAAAATTATCAATCTCGAGCACTATGAAAATTGTAAATACAGCGCCATAAATGGAGCGTAGTTGGTCGCTCAAGCAGCTGGTCAGAGATTGGTGTCCGATCAAGTGGTGGACAATCGGATCAGGTCTACCCTCCCCAACATATAGAGGTAGCAAGGGTAAGATTTGGTAAGGTGTTAGTTGCCTACCAGCTCAATGTTTGTATATCAGTGGCTCACCTAACAACGTGCACTAAATTTATTTTCTGCGAAACTTAACCCGCTTGGTGTTGTGGTGCTGGTGTAGTATAGACCCGAAAATGCACTGAAAAAAGGGGAATAAACATTAAAATTAATAGTATCTTATGTTTAGATTATAACGTCAAAAGGGCCGTACGAATCCATGAACTGGATCAGTGGTTTAAAGCCACATTTGGGTACTGGCCGGCTAATCCCAAGGAACCAAAATTGGTAGACATCGGGAATGTCAGCCAGACACTCCACTTTATCCGAGAAGTATCAATCGTCAGAGGACAACCAGTTTGTGGATTTGATGTTGAAAAAGTCAACCAGGATAAGGTTGCCGCCTTGTTTAAAACGAGAGAGGTCGACAATCCAATGGGAAAGCAGTTTGCCCGATACGTCAGCTTCGCGCTAACGAATGGTCAAACCTACGTTATCGATACGATGTCGATGATGCTCAAAGAGTGGACCAGCCTCCACGACTTCTTGAACTCCGACATGCTCTTCGCCGGATATTCCGTATTGGAGGACCTGGTAAGTATCTATAACGTATGTGGTGCAGGGCGAGACAATAAGGACAGGGACAAAACTGTGCCCTTACGGGAATTTCTTAGAAAGACCAAGGGTCGATACTTTGATTTAGACCGTTTCGCCCTAACCATGGTAGGGGTAAACCTGGAGAAAAAATGTTTTCAGACAGGTATCTGTCCCGAAACCTTTCGGTTAAAGGGACTGTTCATGGAATTCTACCTGATAGACGTGGGCCCCTATCAGTATGACTTTTCATTAAAGGCGAACCGTGATCGGTTTGCCAAAAGAGGTATATTGCCGGAAGAGCTTCGATACGCCGCTCTAGACGCATACTATTCCTTATTGGTCATGTTTGCCGCCATTCACTATGGCATGGCCGATCAACTGCTTATGCAAATGCAGATCTTCGACCATGACAAGGTGGATCCCAAACAGATCAACACCGTTGCCCTACATTTTTATCAACAATACCTAATGATCCCGGGCAACGTGAATAGAGAAATGGGGCTAGGTACCCCAGTTATGGAAACTGATCAGGTACAGCGGAATATGGTCTATCACATGATGAAATGTGAAATGTATAACCGCTGGGCTGTACAGATGCAGGGAAATAACACCGGTTATTATACCACGCCCACGGAGTGTAATCCAGTTCATCCTCAGGGAGTTCAACTGCCAAGTGGCTTCTATCCACTGCTCCCAAGAGATAACAAACCGATGAAGGACGATGGATACACTACAGATAGTGATCCCGACAAAATCCAGGACGTCCAGATACCAGACTGGGTTAATATTTCAAAGGATATACTGGAAAATCTCAAGTCAGGTGGAACCTATTGGGATTTAGACGGGAAAATTTCTTTGAGTTTATACGAAAATGCCAAGCTATACTGGCAACAGGCGGGGAAGCCCGATCAAATACCTGAAGAGGTGTTTTCCGCAAACAACCACTACCCAGTGGGTATCGAGGGTCATAGACAGGCCTACAAGACCAATTTTTATACGCTAAACTTGGCAAAAATTTCAGGTATGTTAGATGAGCGAAACTTTGCGGAGTTAGAGGTCATCTGTAAATTTATGCCATTGGCTTATCATTTGGCATGGCCGCACTCGAGAGCGGAGTGCGACTACGAAACTAGCGCTTTGCTGAACTATAACTTCTTAAACAGTTATACCAGAGAAGGACAGGAGATGATAAAGCAAATGTCCTGGAAGTCAGGCGACCGCCTGGCTTATTATTTAGAGTTAGCAGCAACGCTACTGCCGTCGGAACCCCGCTTTTCATCTAAAAAAGGGGTGTACGCGTGGCAAAATCGGTTCGGATTTGTCCCATTACGATTTCGAGAAGCCGAGGAAATTTTGCAAATCGGCGACGACAAATCGTTATTGAAGGACGGAGCCTACAAGGTAAACCCTTACTTTTATGTAACTTTTTACTACGTAGGCTTCGAGACTTTGACGCCGGGACTGCGGTATCCGATGACGGAAGATGCATCGCCGACCGATTACCCAATTATGTACGCACCGAGAAATCCGCTCGAGCTCAGACCGGAGTTTGTTAGCAAAAGCTTCCGGGAGAGAACAATTGCTTCGGAAATGCCCGGGTATACACTAACATATACTCCAGCCGGTGAGTTAATATCTAAGGTACCGGTAAATCGTCCCTCTACTTCCCAAACGGCGCAAGCCGGAGGGACGGGACAGGTTAAAACGCAGCCGCAAGCGCCAGCGCCAGTGGTCAAAGCTACACCAGCTCTGGACACTGCTGCTACGCAGGCAGCTGCGGTAGTAGTCGTGGTGCCGCCGCCAACGCAACCAGCGGTGGCACAGCCGACTCAAGTACCTCAAATACAGCAACTGGCCGAGCCTGAGCCAGAGGTTGTCACCATTATGCAGTCTGTACCTCCGGCACCAGCTGTGTTACCAGCTAAAGTAAAACAGCTCTTGCCGAAGATACGAAATTCAGACTCTGAGTCCAGTTCAGAGGAGGATGTTGAAGAAGAAGGAGAGGGTGAAATTCTGGAATCTGAGGGCCAGACATCAGAAAATAAGGATGCGATGGAGGCCAAGACTCAGAAACAGGCTATTGAGGAGGAGAAAATCCAGACTCAAATTGATGAAGCAGTTACTAAAATGTAGGGGATTGATGTCAGACTGGAGAAGATGCAGGAAGCATCCCAGGAGATACCTGTGAAGGCCAAAGATCCTAAGGATCACGACCGACAAGCGAAGCATGAGGCCCTACAGGCCAAAATCCAAGAACAGAAAAGGCTGACGCAGCAGAAATTCCTGCGTCAGAGGGCAATCCAAAGGAAGCTGAAGGAGCAGGCACTAGCCGATGACAGCTCAGATTCAGCTATTGCAGCGACAGAGCTGATGAGGAGGGGAAGAATTGCCGAGGAAGGTATTCCTGGAATTTATTCCCCAGACAAGGTTCAGCAGATGTTAGCTGAAGGTATGTCGGAAAAATTTATCCGACACTTGGCCAAGGAAAAGGTAAGGCGCAGAAAGAGGATAGGTAAGGCCAGACGACACAGACTTGCAGCTCAAGATCAGCAGCAACAAGGAGCGGCCGCCACCGGATCTGAAAACGACGCCTACGACACGGCCGAAGAAACCACGACCCCAGAGTATTCAACGAGTCAAAAGTCGAGAACGGAGACTTCGAAAAGTCAGACAAGGACGGAGACTGCGAAAAGTCAGACGCGAACGGAGACCTCCAAAGGCCAGACAAAATCGGATAGGACAACAGGGTCCACTGCAACAATTTCGTACACTCAGACGCGAACGGTATCGAAAACTGGCGGAGAGGTTAGTACTTCATCTGGCAAAAGCAAATCCGTGCCCTCCAGCTATACCGCAAGAAGTAGCAAACCTGCGGGAAGCGTATTGGTGAAGCCCGATCTTGAATCGGAGGAAAAATTGATCAAGAAGGTCAAACTAAATGTGGTAGCTAATTGACCCGAAAGGGAACCACAGCAGTTTGTCACTCCTGGTCAATTAGCCGAGACTCTGATTGATTATTGGGAGTGGCAACGGGAACAAAGGCGCTTAATTGGGCCGATCTCATTCGAAAATCCAGAGGTCGCCAATTATTTCGCCTTTGATCGCCAAGAACGGCCGATCATTTACAGAATGGTCAATGACGCTATGGCCGAAATTCATGAAAATTACCGCCAGCAATTTGAAATGCAGGGCGGATTTATGTTTGACAGAGAGCACATCCCTGAGGAAATCTGGGAATGGATCATTTTAGTTCTCATCCCCAGATGGCTTCAGGACTACGATGCCTCAGACGTCTTTACGGCCATTAGGTATGTGACCCTAATGATTTTTCTACAGTTGGGTTTCGCTCCGATCACGCCAACGGCAATTGGTAGGTGGTATGCCCAGGTGTGTTCGTTTGCGAACAGACAACTAGTCGTTGAGGCCCAGGGAAACCGCGTAGACGATGTCTACATTGCAGCCTTTAATCAATATATTTTCATGGGCTCGCAAAGGTTAAACCAGATGGGTGTTAAGAGGAAGGCACCAGGCGATGACAGGTCGCAAGCTGATAAATATCAGCGAATGGCTGCCAAGAGCCCAAGTAAGTTTAAAGTGCCTAGACTCCCTCCGGCTAAGAAACAACCGCCGAGGATACAACAATCATCGGCTACGACCAGCCAGAGGTCATATAGTGAAGCTGCTAGCACTTCCTACAAAAGTCCGCTTTCTCGGTCAAAATCAATTTCATCAAAATCTTTAAATTCAACTTTCCGGACTCAAAAACCACAACGCAGCAGCTCCACTAGCAGTGGTCAAAGGCAGCAGGGGAGAGACGATATGTTCTCAAACCCGGCCCCGTACAGGGCTAGACCGGGGCATGACCAAGGTCAACCCAGAGGAGGCTTCAGAGGGCGCCCTCAGCGACCTTACAGAGGCCGAGGAACCTGGCAACACCAAGGTCAAGACCCGGATGCGCAGTTCCACAATCCGAACTTCATGCCGCTTGGTAGACGCGGCGGAAGTCAGCAAGGCCAAAATCAAGGCCACGATGGAGGTCAGACCCGAGGCCAACCAGGTCAGAGGGGATACTATCGAGGTAGACCTCGATGAGGTTACCGAGGTGGCGGGCAGCAGCAGTAATAAGCCGCACAAATTTTGGCCCAAAAATTTCTCTTTTCGCATTTATATTTTTATTAATTTCATAAAATACAAAATCCAAAAACACTAATAAAATCACAAAAAATCCAAAAAAATCAAAAAACAAAAAATCCAAAAATATTATTTAAATTTCGGTGCTGCTGGCCAACTAAAATTTTCTTTTTCGACAAACCGGTGCAAAAAACGCAACCGCAAAAACATTTTAATTCTTGGCCACATTTTTGCTCAATTTTTAGCGCATTTTAAATTTTGTGATACTCCTACATTCCCGCGTCATCTTTTTGTATCGTCATATAATCTCGTATTTTAGTTTAATTTAGAAAAAATAGAGACGCGGGAAATCGATTTGCATGCGGTTAGACCCACAGCCAACGAATTGACACAGCATGCAGACCGAGCGGCCGAGCCCGAAACCGGCAACATTCGGCACCGACGTCTACATCATACTCCTTAGGGCAGGAGGTTATTCCATCAACGCCGAGGTCAAAATGGGCGTCACTTGGCAGCCATTGCGGCGAAGCCCCACAGGAGTCCTATTAGGACAGACTGTGAAACGGGAGTCCGAGTGAGACAAACTGTTTATCAGGAGTCAGCCGGAATTGTAGATTTTTTCTTTTTTGATTAATTCTTTTTAATGCGGGGGTAACCCGGCCAAAAGTTTTTTTTTCTACCTCCCGTAGGTCGGTTTCGACACGCGAGGGATGTTGGGCACCCTGTTGATGCCAATTCGTGTGGGGAAATCGCCATGCAAATCGAAGAAAGGGACGACCAGCGGCGCAGACATTTGCATAGAATGGAGCGCCACAGAAAGACCGAAAAAGATAGTGAAAATCATTCTTCACTTTATCTCGTTTTTATTATATTTTGACTATATTGCTGGCGTCCCCAAATACAATTTTCCCAGCAACTTGTTTTGTTTATGAGTTATTTACTGTGGTATACCCACATTCTTTTTACATATTTCGTCGGACATATTGCTTAATATATTCATTTATTTATTTAGATTATTCGCATCGACGAAGGCGGAGGGCCAGAGGCCCAGGCGCCGGCTTACTTCAGGTAAGCTTTGGGAAACCCCTTACGGGTTATACCCCAGTAAGTTTATCCCTGAGGGGATTCCTTGTCTCATCTAGGAGACTGCCGAGGTCCTTGGTAAGGCCCCGCTCTTTAGAGTTAGGTTTATCTTTGTTGTCGTAGGTCTGGGGATAACTGGACTGTTGCACTATCACTGAGGCTTAGCCAAGGGATCAGTTCTAACAGGTCAGTTCAGACCCAATCTTTTCTTACGCCTCTTAAGGAAAGACCTGCACAACACTTGTATCGGTTTGATCCATTTTGAACAGTGTTGGTTTAGTATGAAAGTTTAGTCACAGTATCCTTGATGACAGTTTTTTACACAGTGGTGTTGACTGCAGTGCAAAAACTTGGTGTTGCTTTTTGGGCCTTAACAGAATATTTAGACGCAGTTCTGAGAAGTTTTGATAGTTGAAAATTACTCATACCAGAGAATGGGTGTGGTTATGCTGACTATCGTTCTGGAGTTTATTTTACATAAAAATCGACATTTGCATTGCCATGTGCAGGGTTTCCTAAAATTTGGCATTGTCCCATTTTCAGGGTGTGCCCCTAAGACCCGAACTCATAAGAGTGAATACCCGGAAGGGCTATTGTCAATAGATCGAATTTTACAAATGAACAAATAGAGCGAGTTTCAATAAGCAAATTCATTTAAATATCGTCTTTATTTTCTCATTAAAAATTCTTGGCACAATAAAATGAAGCGCCTATCAAACATTGAGCTATAGCATTCTCTATAGCTGCTGAGGAACAAAATTTACAATTTGTACCGGCTAATAATATTATTCATTTTTGAATGACTGGGAAAATTCAGCTTTCTTATAATATTTAAAATTCGAAATGGCTGTGGCTGAAGGGACTTTTTCTCAAAATTTAGTAAGTTTAGCACAATAGAATAGATCAACTTGCTGAGAAAACTATCCAAAGTATGAATTTCCACCATTATCGAAAAAGAAAATAGGTTATCAGTGTTCTTGTTCCCTATCAATCAGAAGTTCATGGCTTGACCCTTACAGGCGACAAATAGGAGCATTTCAAGAAAAACGGACCGATAGGAATCTTTCCAAGCTTTGGAATCTGGAGCTCTGCGAATTTTGATTTTCATTACAGGTGATTATCACTAATACTCCCCATTTCCAACATTTATCAATTCCTCATTTTTTCGCAATGAAGGTTGAACTCTGCAACAAATACAATGCTGATAAAACGGTGGTCTAACTTCAAGTGTTGACCCTACATAATCTTCCATAATTTTTTTTTGATTCGGATAGAACTGCATTTGACGCGGAAGAAATTTTGACCATATACAACGAGGTCATGTGTGCAACTTTTATGTTCTTGTTCCGTTCACTGCTCATGGATGACAGAAATTCTTCATTAGTATAAACAATAAGCTTCCACTAGTTTTTCGGTGTTGAACTTCTTCCACAATTGCTTTAAATGAATACTCAGTGTAGTAGTTATGAAAAAACTGCAACTTTTAGAACTCTTGCAGTCACAGGGATATCCTAACCCAGGTTGGCATGCTTATTGTGTCAGGGATGGACATAGTCTATCTCAAGGTTGTGCAAATTAGCCAATGTCGAGGCAATTTGTGTTGACCCTGATTTGCATAGATGGTGCACATAAAAGGCCCGCTCGTCTATGTTTTTGGTTATTCTATGTTTGTTTATTTTTGTAAAAGAGAAAATCGGCGGCTGGACCGGCCATATTTTGTTATATTGTTTTTATTATTGTTTGGAGATATTTCTCCCAAATACAACATAGTTCGCCTGGACAATTGACAATATTCTCGCAGCTGAGGGAATGCAAGTTAGGACACAGATTTCTGGAGTACCACCTTGCGTGCAAGTCTAGATTTACAACTCAATTCTCAGCCTGATTTCTAGGTTTAGCCTGTTGATTGGACTGAGCTCAGAGAGTTATCAGATCATCTGCGGTTCTTTAGAACGAAAGCAGTTGATCACTTATTGAGATTGGGATTGACCAAACTGTTGCACACTACTTTTACCTAAGGTATCAGTGTCACATGCTGATCAAATTACCAATGTCATGTGATTCTTCTCACGCTGATATTTTATTTTGTTAATTGTTTACCACCTTTATTTCATGACCATTTGTCATTTTACTTTTATGCCAATTTCGTTTATCATTTTTTACCCATTTTTGTTTCATTTTGTTGTATCTGTCACGTGTCGCACGGCCGTACGTCACCCCTTCGTAACAATTGCAACACTGGCTTGGTAGTTCAAATGGAAGAATGCTGTGCTATAGTCACAGAGACCGGGGTTTGAATCCGGGACGAGCATTATTTTTCGAACAGTGTTTGGCGATGGTTACAATGGCAATGTGTTTATCTAATATGTGTCATATCTTTTATTTTATTTTGTTCTCTTTGCATGCTGGCTACAGTATGCCCCTTTGGCTAAAAACTTCCTTTAAAGAGCTCCACGCGCTCACAGCTGTTTTGGGCCATGTTACATGCCCCTTATGTCAACAAAATTGGCATCATTTTCACTGATGCAAATCAAATAGCTGAGAAGTTTTTGTTAAAGACGTTCATATGTTTAGCATAGGCACTGAAGTTGAGGCTGAGCATATTCTAACTGGGAAAATGTCTATGTGACCATAGGCATCTTCTGCATTGTTATCTCTGCATAAGTTAGCTTGGGTGTTGTGAGCTTCTCCTAGGCTTTACTGTAGCTGACAAGGTCCTTAAAAGGGCATGTTGTGCTGATATTTTGCTAATTTTTTGGTTTTACTGCTCTCCCATTTTTTAGTGTACTGTGGGCGCCCATTTTACATATTTCGCTTCATCGCCTATGGCTGCCTCATTTGAATAAATTTGTGTTATTGTATTTTGCCGCATCTGCCACTGATTTGCATATTGTTCCACTTCACCATCTACACTAAATAAAAGTCGCCCCCGGCCTTTTGTGTTCAAGGTCTTAAGAACTGGATCGGATCAACCCTCCATTGCCTACCACTGCCCTCAGGGACCCCCTCATTCGTTGAAAATCGTTTGGTAGCCAGACTAGGTGAGTTTCATTTTATATTATTGTGGGGGGCGTAATTAAGGACAACCCCTTTCAAGTCGGTTTTCGTCCCTGAGCTTTTTCCCAGCTAATAAGGTCTCCCTCCCCTTGGGATCAAGTTCAAAGGGATCTCTTGGTTGACGATCCGGCCCCAGTTTCTAGGTCATCCCACAGATGACCTTGTCCCTCGTTCACACTGAGCAGGACCAGGGTTTGTCACCCCTAACCTGGCTGCATTGTCCTTTATTCTACAGTACTAACCCCAGAGCAGCACCAGAGTACCTATAGTTCCTACTATAGCCAGTATTAGCTGGGTTAGGTTCCCAAATAGAAAAACCAGCCTTCACCAGTATTGGACCCACTGACCCGATACTGGTGACCCATCTCTCTGACAGGGACATGGGGGCTATAGGTCATTTATGGTGACCTAACCAAACCACTCTCTATTAATATGACAAACTGCCGATTAATGAGATCCCACTTTTCCTATTAATGTGACATGGCGAGGCTGGAAAATCGACCTTAAGCCTGACAAATCGCCCTTGAGTATGAAAAATCACTCTTTACGGCGGGAAACCTCACTTAAATCAGGTATAGGCACCCTTGAGTCGAAAATTCTCCTTTAAATCAGGTCAAATTGCCCTTAAGTTGGAAAGCCTCCCTTAAATTGAGTAAAGTGCACTGTAAGTCAAAAAATCGCATTTAACTATAATTAAATTAATCTAAATTCAGGTACACCAACCCCAATTTGAGCACACATCCCCTTAGACTGGGTACCCCCTAATTTGGGTCACTCTCCCTGTAATTGTGTAAATTTTATGTAAATTTTGGTAAAAACCTTCAGGTTAGGTACTTCTTTTTGGGTTTTCTTCCCTTAAGTATTTTATTTTTTCTCTCCCTTCTTTTTCTTCCCATTTTTTCTCTCTCATTTTGTTTTCTTTCTCCCTTCCTTCCTTCTTTTCCTTTCTCTTTTTTCTTCTTCTTTTCTGAATGGTATACTGTACCCCTTAGTGCTGGCTCTGTTACAGTGTGCCTGTTTTGAACACATATTCCAACTACAGTATGCTCATACAGGGGTACTAGACTATCAAAGTTCTGGAGGTCTATGACCCCCTGAACTTTGGATGGTTCACAACCCCATGATACAGTATACCCTCGATGCAGTTGCTCTCTTTTCCGGTCCAAAGTAAACTCAAACATAGTGTTGACACATTTAACACGCATATGCATCAAACTTCACTTTATCTTTATGTACCTCACTTTTTTATTATTTATTATTATTTTCTTTCTTCTCCTTTGTCGTCTGTACATTTTGTGTGAACACAAATACTCATTTTTCAAAACAAACATCCTATTTCCCCAAAAACAAATTTCTTTTATTCTTTTATCTCTGAAACAAATTCCTTTTCTTCCACACCAGAACAAACTACTTTCACTTCTGAGAAAAAAAATTTTCATTTCATCACACCTTGGGTGCCTGAACATTCTGTAAGATATTTGAGACACCCTGTATATTTTTAGACCACCCATGTTTTCACTTTTTGCATTTTTTCGTCTTTTTCCAATGTCTATAGTTTCATTGTACTCATATTTCGTTTGTAATATAAGCTTATTTTTTCCATCTTTGTTATTGTTTCATATCGCCACTTTGTTTATATTATGCTAAGTATTTTTGGATGCATATTTCTTTTCGTTTTCATTCAGTAGGTCAATTTTGTGTATGTACGAGTCAGTTGTTTTCTAGGGTTGTCCCGGGGCAGAAATTTTAGCCGGGGCCGGGGCAGCTGCCCCGGTGCCCGGGCCGGGGCAGACATATAACATATTAACATATACGTCACTAGTGGTACCATACTTCATGTATCACATTGAAAAATTTTTAAGGTGATTCTTTTTCTTTTTATTTCATGTCAGCTATGATACTGCATTGGTTGATAGGTTAGATAGGGTCTGATGCAGACAAAAAAATTAAATTTTTAAGATAATTGTCATTACTAAAACATAGGAAACTCATTCTTTTACCGAAGAAACTGCATTGCATACATGAACTTGTATCGATTCATCTGAAGGGTTTTTTAGCATGGTGCTATCGATCGTAATCACTGTTTATTAGCATAGGTAATCATAATAATAAACAGTCTTTTCAGATCAATGAAACCACGAGAATTAAGGTTGCGAAAAATTCAGCAGCAACTTTCAATCTTTTAGTCGAAAACTTCTAAACTTTTATCCAAATAGAACATGAATTTAGTGATTCCTAAAAGTATTACTGTCGAACTAACTATTGAATATTTACTTGTCACAGTCTAAACTTCAATTTTATTATAAATCGAGCTTGTTATACTATCAAAAATACTAATTTTTTGTAGTCTTGCCCCAAACCGGGGCAACCCTAGCCCCGGCACGGGGCTAGCCTGGTGCCGGGGCCGTGGCCGGGGCCGGGGCTGGGGCCTGGGACAACCCTATCGTTTTCTTTAGTAAATTTGCTGCACATTAGACCAGTGTGTGTGTGCTAGGAGGGAGGTCAGGAACATCTATAAACCAAACTCATAACGCTACTTGTAGCTGGAACCCAGGCACAATACCACCCACATACCTAAATCATTACATGGGGGGCAATCTGGGAAGGCGAGCAACGGTATAATGTATCATGTGACAGAGGCGGTGCATAATATGGCGAGACAACAAATGTCATAGGTCATCTGCTCTAGCTCTTTTTTTTTCTTCTCAACTTCGTATTTCCATATTGTCTACACCACATTTTCCTATTGTTCCATAATTCCCCTTTTTTTTCCACATAAACCAATTTTAGTCAGTGTATTATCTGCATTTTGAATCTTTATCTAAAATTTTCGACGCGTTTGGATTTAAAAGAGAGGATTTTATGTCGAAACAAAGGAGAATGACATCTATTGGTAAGCAACTTATGAAAATTTCTTTGTCCGAGTTAAGAAAATGTCCGTTAGACTCACCCTGGTTCTCCAAGATCTCTGATGAGTATGGTTTGGTTTTGGATGTGAAAGATCCTGGGGCTTTGTTCATGACATTACAAAATTTTGTCGTAGAAAGTCTCAGAAAGGCCAGAAAAAGTACAAAGGCGAAGCATGTCGAGGCCTTCTATTTTAAGCTAACAGTGAATGATGATGAGATAGAGGATGGAAACAAACAGAATTTGATTCCTGCATCTTCTCAAGTTGACCCTAATCTGTCAGAGTCTGAATCAGATTCCAGTGAAGAGTTGGGAGATAATCATGCCGTTTTAACTCATGGTGTTGAAGAGGTTGCATCTGAAAATCGTGCAGTGTTGTCCGAAAACAATAGAGTCGATCTTTGTAATTCGATTAGAAATCTGGAGTTGAAATTCGCGAGTGTAATGTGTGATATATCTGCTCTAAACGAGTCGACAGAGTTGAACCAAACAATGTTGAGCCAACTTAAACAGTCATTCTTTGATCATAAAATAACTATGCAGATTCAGATAGAAGATCTGACAAATGTGGTGGAAAAGTCAGGTAAATCAGAAGTCATCGCCAGTTTTGCTGAGTTGAAACAAAATTTCGAGTCACAGATGAAGGAAATGCGCGGTTCTTTGGGTAAACTTGATGCTCTCTGCAATGATTTGTTTTTTAAGACAGATCAACATATCTCGACTATTTACAAACATCTAGACGTACAAAGTGAGTCAATCAGGAATATCCAAGCTTCATTTGCAAATCAAAAATTTGGAAAAGAAGTAGTTGGAGAAAAACCTGAGGATTTGGGTTTGTTCAAAGCAAATCTTTGCTCAGCTTCATCTCCTGTAGCTTTGGAAAAGGATGTGGAAAAAGAAAACTATATCTCATCTTTTTCAAAAAGTATGGTATCTAATCCTGTAGAGAAAGGTAATTTCAAAGTTCCTAGACAATTTAAATGTTGTGATGGCTCATCTCCAGAAGAGTTCTTAGAGTGGCTTGCCAAATTAGAAAGAACTGCTCATATCTCTGATTGGTCGGATGAATATAAGTGTTGGCTAGTCGTCACATTAACTGAGGGTCGAGCTGCATTTGTTTTGGATTCATTGGAACTCGATCGTTGAAAAGACTGGTTGAAACTCAAACAAGAACTAATTTCTAAACTCGTTCCTTCCCAACATTTTGATCGTTTGAAAAATGAACTGGGTCGTCATTTTCAAAAGTCAGATGAATCTGTGTTGGACTTCTCGAAAGATTTTCGTGATAAAGCCAGAAAAGCTTACATCAACAAACGTCCAGGATTTGACGAATCCAAATTGATCACATCTTTATCGAAGACTTGACTGATGAAAATCTTCGTCTAGAACTTTTAAAACAAAAATGTTCTTCACTTGATGAGGCCATAAACTATGCTGAAAACGAAATGTCTTTGAGACAATTGGCTAAGCCACGTAATTCATGCATTTCCAGTACGAAAGGTTTTCAAGCTGCACCTATAGCTCAAACTGATTCGCATAATTCATCTCAAGCGATTCCTTTTGGTGCAAGGAAACGCTTCAAATATGGGAATCCTCCTCCTCAGAGTCAGCAATCACGGGATCGACCTAGTCTCAATAATGCCGGACGCGTTCAGTGTTTTACCTGTAATAGAATGGGACATTTTCAAAAGGATTATCCGAATCTATCTGATCAAAGTGTCAATGCGAAAGTCAGATGCTACCTATGCACTGGATTTGGGCACAGAGCTTTTCAATGCCCTAACACCTTGAGACATCAAAATCAAATTCCACAAAGAGACACTGTAAATGCGGGTGGGAGACTGACAGCACCTGGACCAAGTAATAGTGCAGCTTTTGGGTCTTTCTCAACTGAACAAAATTCAAGTGTGAAGAATGCCAATTTTAAGCTACATGTGAACATTTATGTACACGTTGGTATGAATAAGATAAAATGCTATACACTCGTTGACAATGGAAGTCTATGCAATATCATGAGGAAGGATTTATTTTCACACTTACAAAGTTTGGGTGAAGATCTGGTCCTCAGATCAACAAATATCACAATGATAAGAAGCTTATCTGTTCATCCTATACCAGTAATGGGCGAAATTTTTACAAGTGTTACTCTCGTTAGTGGAAATAATTCTCAAACATTTCAAACGTCATTTCTCTTAGTTGACTCTTTACTGTACGAAATTCTACTGGGAGCAGAAGCTATGGAAGATGGAAAAATTCTCGTTGATGTACCTAAAAGAATCGTTCGCCTTTTCGCATCAAATAACACTGAAATTCAGGTTCCTTTTGTTTCGAAAGATTTCTCTAAATCATTCCTGTGCTCGGTTATATGTGAAGCTGATGTTCAAATACCTCCGAGCAGCATCTTGTATATGTATGGATCAGTAGACAAGCGTATAGAAGGAAACATCGGTGTAATGGAGAGTAGAACTTTACCATCGGAACAATTGACTTGTCATAGCACAAACTCGCTTGTAGAGGTCAGGGGTGGACGCATCCCTGTCATGTTGATAAATTTTGGAGACAAGCCCTTTGAGTGCACAAAGGGGCTTGAAATTGGAACGTTGCTTCCATTAGAAGAAAGAAATGTTTCCGCCCGAGTTCAGAGAAGTGGCAATATAGTTGCCGCAGTTTACGGGTCGCGCCCAATTCCAGAGGGAGTTAATAAGAGTTCTGCACAGGCGCCTGTGTACGAGCGGAGCAGCCGGTCGTCTGTGGATGAGGCTGAAAATTTTTTGGGGGAGGGATGTCGCCATGGAACGTATTTTCTTGAGAGACTCGAATCCTCCACTGAAACAGAGAGTATATGGAGCAAAAAGGAAATTGAGGAACTCATGGCGATGTTGGAGAAAAATTCCGGTTTGTTCACGGAATTGACTGGAAAAATTGGTCCATCTGGTGTAGTGAAGCACCAGATCAACACAGGAAAGGAGCCGCCAGTAGTGCAGCCAGTACGTCGGATACCGGAGGCACAGAAGCAGATTATTGATGACAAAGTTGGGAAAATGTTGCAGTTTGGAGTAATCCAGCATTCCTGCAGCCCTTATCGAGCCAACTTCGTCTTAGTTCAGAAAAAGGATGGTAACTGGCGACCCTGCATTGATTTTCGTCTTTTGAATGCTGTCACAAAGAAAGACGTATATCCACTTCCTCGAATTGATGAGACTCTAGATGCTTTGGGAAATGCAAAACTTTTCTCAACACTAGATCTTTCTCATGGAGGTGGAGTTGGAGGAAGACAGTAAAGAAAAGATGACATTCGTTACTAGAAAAGGGCTTTTTGAATTTACAGTTATGCCCTTTGGTCTTTGTAATGCACCCTCAATGTTTCAGCGATTAATGGACATTGTCCTCAGCCGGCACTGTTGGAATTTTTGCATGGTGTATCTTGATGACATTCATTTCGAGAACATTTGGTGCATTTACAAGAAGTTTTTGATAGATTAAAGCAAGCTGGCTTAATTTTAAAATTTGTAAAATGTCATTTTGGTCGACAGACAGTACCTTTCCTAGGCCACATCATCTCGCCAGAAGGTATTAAGCCCGATCCCAGTAAAATCGATTGTATACAGAAATGGCCTGTGCCCCAAAACAAAGAAGAACTGTCGTCTTACCTCGGATTTATTCAATACTATCGACGCTTTATTTTCAATTTTTCACAAAAGGCGGCTCTCCTCATGGACCTGAGGAAAAGCGGCAACAAGTTTCTTTGGACCGATAAATGTACTGAAACATTCAATAGTCTTAAGTCTGAAGCTCTATCTTACCCTACTCTTCGTTATCCTGATTTTAAGAAACGTTTCACTATCTACACTGAAGCCAGTGACAGAGGAATTGGTGCTGTATTGGCACAGCAAGATGAAACTGAAGAATGTGCGGTAGCCTATGCTAGTAGAATACTCTCTGATCAAGAAAGAAAATGACATATCAATGAGAAAGAGATGCTAGCTGTCCACTGGGCTATAACAAATGTTTTTTGACCTTATATCTTCAGTCGTGAATTTGATTTAGTGTCTGATAGTTCTTCAGTTTTTGCTTTGTGGAAGTATAATGGTAACAATGGTAAGATTTTAAGATGGCAACATGATCTCGGAATGTATAACTTCACTCTTTACCATCGGAAGGGTACAAATAATTTGAATGCTGATGGACTGTCACGTCGTCCAGCTCATCCAGCAAGTGAAACTGCCGTATATGTAGATCAATGTTTAAATTTTGTTGAATACTTGGAACCCAAACAAAATTTGAGTTCGGAGGAAACTTCTAACGTACAATCTGAATCAAATTTTTTGCAGATTACTGTCAGCAATGCTGCACATGTAGCTGAGTATGTTGTAGATAAATCGGACCTCAAAAAGTTCGAGTCAGATTTTCCTAAAACCTGGGATCTTGATCAATGGAATGATCCATTCTGTGGAGATTTGATGCGCTTTCTTGTATATTGTGAACTGCCTGTTGATGAACAGTCAGCTGCAAAGATAGCTGACGATTCCCGTAGTTTTGTAGTGGCAGAAGATAAGCAACTTTATCGACGCCTTCTGGGCAATGAAGAGGAGTGGCAGTTAGTTGTTCCTTTGAAAAATAGGAGCAAGATCTTGGAATATTTTCATGACTCAATTTTTGGTTGTCACATGGGTATGGTGAAAACCTTACTCAAAATTCAAAGTAAGTACTGGTGGCAGAGTATGTGGTCAGATGTCCAGAGCTGGGTTAATTCGTGCAAAATTTGCCAAGCTGTCAAAAAAGGTAGACAGAACAAATCACCACTTTGCAATATCCCAGCAGGTAAGATGTTGGATCTAATCGCCATGGACATACTACAACTTCCAAAAACTGTAAACAACTATAAATATGTTGTGGTATGTAGTGAATATTCATCAAGATGGGTTATAGCTCTTCAATCGTACCTTGATTTCTATGTTAGCAGCATGTGTAGAGGCTTATGGAGAAGAGTGGGATCGAATGCTACCATATGTAGTGTTTGCCTACAATACTTCAGTACATGCATCAACTAACATACCCCATTTGAACTCATCTATGGACGAAAACCAGTCTTTCCCATCAATCAGGAACTCAGAACTACGATTGATCCAATTGTTAATGGCCCATGGGATGTAAATATTGTAAAAAACCGATTAGTTTCAGCTCAGGATTTGGCTAATCAAACATTAACCAAATCACAAGCTAATCAGAAACACTACTATGATAAAAAAGCAAAAGAAATTGAGTACAGTGTAGGTCAAATGGTGTGGTTGGTCAACCACAGAAGAGCAAAAGGAGTTGATGGTAAACTATCGCCATATTGGGTTGGACCCTACAAAATAGCGGTCCGAAAATCTCCAACAAACTATGTTATTCGATCATTTAATTCAGCAGCACCAGATAGAACAGTTCATGTGAATCAGTTGCAATTATATTTCAACAGAAAAAAAGATAATGAAGAAAAGGAAATAAAGGATTGCTCAGGAGAACCTCCAAAAGAGTGTACTCCCTCCAAAGTCGAAAATGCAAATGATCAACAATCTGATGAACTTCTTCTTGAGGATTACAATTATCAAAGACAGATAATTACACCAAATGGTGGGCGTGTGGGAGATCCAGTAGTCATTATTCCACACAATGGACGGTATTTTAACTGTGGAATTGTGCTGTGCCCAGAGGAAGCACATCGTCAATTTCCGAATCTTCAAGAGAATTTTGCTGCTGTGAAACTCTTTGATAATGACCGAATCATCCTGGTCAACATTCAACATCTTTTACCATACTCAACTGCCAAACATAAGTTGAGCACAAGAACAAGAAATAATTTAAGAACTATCAACAAAGCAGATGCTTATTGCACAAAATTAAAAGAAAATGATGCTTTATTACTCCACACTGGTAATCTGTGAAGACTCGAATTCATGCAAATTTTGAATTCTTGTTATGCCCTGCAAGATCCTAACAAATCTAGGATGTTGTACACAATTCTCAACCTGCTTTGTCTGTGTATTTTCCTCCACAACTTTGTTCATTGTTAGATTTACGATTGCCGAGTGAAAAAGCCCCATTTGCTGACAAAAATGACTGGCGATCAATTTGCGAACTTCGAACCAATCGCACCCCTGGCATCCCGAATTTAGACACTGACAACTTGATTATGGTCAAAAATACCTTCGAATTTGATGAGAAGATGTTGGAATTACGCCAAATACTCATCAGTGGTATTCCTATCGTGTCTATAATTCCAATTGGGTACAGAAAGGTAAGTTACTCTGATTTGGCTGATGAATATTTTCCAGTCTACATGCCTCGTTCAATTGTATTCACCACTCTCTCTGAGTCGTTTACAGTTATTGTGCCATATCACATATTTTTCAAGGAAGGTTATGGCAGAGAATGTCTCTACAAAATTTTGACTGACTCGGCCATAGCTAAATTTGTGTATGGACTAGGAGCATGCAACAGTTACCATGATGTTTGGTTGCCAGGTAAGGTTGTGAAAAAGTCGAAGTCAATATTCGATGTTGGATACTTTTACGAAGGGCAACCTGAAGAAAATGGTGGTTTCCCGTCTATGTATGGACATCCTGATGTCTCAAAGCATTTGCCATGTCAGTCATTGAATAATTTATTCTCTTTATTTTTTGAAACAGCCCAAGAGAAGGAAATCCAGATGTGGGACTATTATTGGTCTCCGGAGCAAAACATCTGTAGTTTCAGGAATCAAGTTGAAATGGCAATCATTGCTACACAGGTTCTAGATCTTGGTGTATACTTTTTGCTTACAGGTGAGAATCGTTGCTGGCCAGAGGCATCACAAAGTTTTGCCTCTGAGCTTTGCAAAAAGGTTATCGATGAATGGTCACCTTGGCCATTACATATAAAGACTAGAGGAGCCAGGGTTTTTAAGTCTTTTCCAGAGCGAAATGTAGACGAAACTATGGAGGAAAATCAACGAATTTCAAGTCCCCACGTTGATCAGTCTGTCAAAGTGGAGTCTGAACAAACTTTAGACTCTAACAATGACAAAGATATGTTGCTAGAGGATATGGATATAATCGACGATAAAGTAGCGCAGGAACTGGAAACAGAAATGAGCGAATTGTTTGACAGTATGCAAGTTATTGATGATCAAACTCCTGGTGAGGTAAGAGCTGGATCCATTCAAAAAGTGGAGCTAGGACAAGTCAATGAGACAATTAGTGGAGTTATGAATATTGAACAGAAGGCTGATTTCACTCAGACATTGAACTCAAGCCCAAGTTCTTATGATCCAATTTCAGATTATGAGGAAGAGATGCAAGCCTGTCCCACTCAGACATTGGAACAGTCTTCGCCTCAAGTATTTGTTGGTGTGATTCAAGATGCAGAAGAACAAGACAATTTTCCCATTCAGGTCGATAATAATGAGGATTGCAGAGAAAATCATGAGGAGATTATGCAAGCAACGAATGTAGAGGCTACTAGTCCTTCAAATATGGATTCGGAAGTTGTCGACTCTAATTATCCTTTTCTTGGGGTCCTGGGGATGCCAAAAGGGTTGCGTAAATCGTGTGAGCTCCCGGATTTATTGTTCAAACTCGTAAAATCTTATGTCAGTGAACTTAACATCTATCGTAAGTTAATGCCACGTGCTCCTTTGTTGTGAACAAATTATACTTATGCAAAGTTCCGTTTTTATTCTCGTAACTTAATCAAGTTGTGTCATCAACTCAATGAAGTTTCTTATATTCGTTCTGGGTTGTCAATTTTACATAATCTCATGTTCTCACGTGTAAACTTTAATGGAATTAGACCAAATTATAAGCTGACCCAAGATGGAAAACAGAAGAAACAACGAAAGAACAAGAAAAAATCGAAATCCATTGATCAAAATCCATGGCAATGTCAGCCCCTCACGATTCATGAGTGCATCAACCTATGTCGACAAAAACGACCTTTACTCTCGGTGCCTTACAATAAATGTTCGACCGTATTACCAAAAATGACATTCAACTTTAATAAATGGACACAGGATCCTATTGCGACGAAAAATTTGAATATCTCGCAACAATTACGTCTCCAATTCAATGATATTTCCTCGCCTAATGATCAACTGAATTGGATCAAAAAATTTACGGATCTTCTCATCAAAGTGGAAACGCAGGATGATGAATATAGATTTTCAAACTTTCATCAACATCACCACATTTATAATACTTGCGCCCAGCACGTATGGTTGCACACCCATTCTACCTGTTGATGCTGCGCTCTCATTCAACCCACTGGCCCATGTTATTGACATTTCCATGTATGATGTGGGGGTCAAGCAGCATTTTATGAATGCCTTGACCTTAATCCAGAGTTGGATTGAGAAATCAGATTGAAAAATCAGAGCCTATGCTCTGTCCTATGAATGCAATGCAAGAGATGTCTCTTAAAAAATAGAGGACAAAGTGTGCAGACTGCGCGCTTCCTGCAAATGTTGTCTTACATCTAAATTTCTGTCCATTTACAATCGACCCTTTCTTGGTACGAGTGTGGCATATCCTAATGTCACCATTCGCCTCCAGACTGATCAGGAAAATACTATACATGCCAATCAGCTTCGACATTATGTTTCTCCTGATCCGCTCAGGGAAGCAGTGGAGATACCTGCTACTTTATGGGCAGTGGGTAACCTCATTGACCACTCAGCTCAACTGTTGTTTTCTTCAACAGAGAGGGACTTTACACCAAATCTGATTGACCCGCATCTTGATAAGGAGGTCTCCAACCCCTAGATCAAGATGCTCTTCTCTTCTTTGTCCCCGTTTATGGATGAGGATGTCCTTTTTTGAAAGACTGCCGTGCCCCTCACAGACTATTCACTTTGATCCATTCACTCTCCCTTCAACAAGGTCGAGAAACAGCTAAAAACAGTTTGGGTTCTAGTGAAAAGAAGAGAATGAGCAGTGATCAAAGCATCTGAATCAGGGTACAGACCCATCTCTGCGATAGCCTCACAGGCGCATCTCGGCAATAGTCTGTAGCCCCCTAAAATTTTTCTTATTGTTATAGACTATCTCACAGGATATCAGACATCAGCAACTTCATGGACCATGGACCTCGAGCCATTGTATCACCAGATGAGCCAGAACTGACAAATGCTTCCCATGCTAGCAGCCCAACAGACCTCGGATCACCAGTCATCACACTCCTGGATGATCGATCACCACAGACATGCCGTGTAACACCTCGAGGACACCCTTTTTCGAAGGGCTGCCTCATGAATGTCACATGATTTCAAACACTATCATTTTATTCTTTAATCGTTTTCCATTTTATTTCTGATCATTTGTCATTTTACTTTTATTTAGATTCATTCGTCATTTTTATGCGCATTTCTGTTTCATTTTTGCTGTGTCATTTATTTTACTCTATTTTGTTTCATCTCATGCCAGCTACAGTATGTCCCTTCAGCTAAAAGTTTTCTTCAATGAAACTACGTGTGCACAACTATTTTGGGTTGCGTTACATGCCCCTTGTGTCAACAGAGTGAGCTTCACTCCTGCTGATGCAAAACAAATAGCTGAGAAACATTAGCTAAAGACATTCATATATTTAGCATAGGCACTAAAGTTGGCCCCAATGCTAAACATATTCCAACTGGGCAAGTGTCTATGTGCTCATAGGCCCCTTCTGCATCGTTATCTCTGCAGAAGCTGGCCTGGGTGTTGTAAACTCCTCCCAGGTCTTACTGTGGCCAACAGGGTCCTTAAAAGCACATGTTACTCTGTACTTTTGCTCATTTTCTGGATTTCCACTAGCTCCTTATTCATTTTAGTGCCCCTGCATCACCCATCTACTCTTTGTATACACACCCGCTGCGTACCGCCATCTGTGCTTGTGATTTACATATTCATCTTCATCATCACTTACTGTACCCAAACACCGTCACCGGATTTATCCAATAAAGTCGCCCCTTGGCCTTCCATCCACACTTACTTACCTGGATCGGATTCCCCCCTCCACATCCCCTGCCATCCTCAGAGACTCTTTGCTTAGTCAAAATCGTTTTTGTAGCTGGCCTGGGTGAGTTTCAGAGTGTATTATTATTGGGGATAATTAGGGGTAACCCTTATTAGGTCGGTCTTCCTCCCTAAGGTTTCCCCAGCCAATAAGGTCTCCCTCCCCATGGGATCGAATTGAAGAAGGGATCTCTTGGTTGAAAATCAGGTACCAGCTTCTAGGTCATCTCACAGATGACCCCATCCCTCGTTCACACTGGACAAGGCCAGGGTTTGTCACCGCTAACCTGGCTGTGTTATCCTTATTCTACAATGGTAACCCCAGAGCAGCACCACAGTACCTATAGCTCCTTCTATAGCTAGTACTAGTCGGGTTAGGTTCCCAGTGGAAAAGTTCAGCCCTCACCATAGTAGTGGGCCCACGGCTCCCCTGCTCTGGTGATGTTTCCTTACCGTCTCCCTTACAGTGACTTGGGGACTGCAGCTCACTCACAGTGGCTTAGTCGGGCTATCGTCTATCAATCTGATAAACTGTCAATTAAATGACCCAACTGTTAAGTGTGATACGAAGCTGGCAACAACTTACAGTAATAGAGCTTGCCACTATCGGGCACCTGCGTTGGCCGAGACTGGCAAAATCAAGAAAAAAAAATTTTCGCCAAGAAAATTTTTTTTTGCTGAGGAAAAAAATTTCATCCCAAAAAATTTTTACTTGACAGCAGAGAAACATATTTTGAATTAGAATAAAAAGTTTGACCGAAATTTTTTTTTCAGTGATGAAAAATTGAAATTTTCATTTCGCCACCCTCGGGCACCTATATCAGCCGAGATCGGCAATAATTGATCAGAGTGTTCTGTTTCTTTTATAAAGACAAGTGTGCGGTCAATTCCCATGGATTATTGGCAGCTTTGGTCTAGTTCATCGTGCTACTCCTGGAAAGGCAGTAACTTTTAGAAGATAAAAATTGATACAGAACTCTCACATTTTTCAACATACAAAAAAATGAGAACTTTATAAATCTACTTTTTGCGAAACCTTATCTCATGGGTATTTGAATTATTTCCAGAATGTGGTAAAATGGGCATCGATCTGTAGATCTCTCGGAAACCGACCCAAAAACATCTTCCAACAAGTTGATCTTAATTTTTTATAGATTTATGGCTGCAAATATTTGATTCTATTAGTAACATCAGAGTTCCTACTTGCCTTTTTTTGACGAGCTGAAGTCTGTAGACTGCGGTCTTCATTTAGACGGCGAAAAAAGTTTTAAAAAACTTTAGGCCAGTCTGAGTGTAGATCGGTCATTAGGTCGGCAATAGACCTTAGCGTCCTTTATGAATACGGCCCCAGACCCGAGTACCCGAAGTCGGGGCCGGGTCTCCAGGTAAAAGCTTTTGCTAAATTCTCCCACAGAATAAGATAAATGGTCGAAAGAGTCGCGCTTGTGCCAAAGAGTCGTAAAAATACTTAGTTGGTGCAAAACCCCCGAAAATGTGATCTTTTGACTGAATTCCGATGAAAATTGGGTATTTGGCCTGTTAATGACATTTTTTTGAAAAATACGTGGATTCTATGGCAATTATCGCAGCTTTTTCAGGCTAAGCACGATGAGCTACTGGCCAAAGCTGCCAATAATTCATCGGAATTGACCGATTATTGCCGCTCTCCGCTGTTGCCGATGTCGGTTGATGCAGATGTCCGACGCGGCAAAATGAAAATTTCCAATTTTCATCACGGAAAAAAGTTTTTTCGGTCAAATTTTTTTTTAATTTCAAAATACTTTTTCTGCAGAGATGAAATTTTTTATCTCGGCGAAAATTTTTTATTCATGATTTTTGTGCTCTCGGCCGACGCAGGTGCCTGAAAGCGGCAAGTGCTATTACTCTAACTTGTTGCCGCCCTGGTCCAGCAGCCGATCTTGGCCAATGCAGGTGCCCGAGACCGGCAAATTGAAAATTTCAGAAAAAAATTTTTTTCTGCTGCCAAATGAAAATTTTCGGGCGCAATTTTTTTATCTTGTTGAAGTTTTTTTTCTTTGTGAAAAATGATTTTTCGTGGTGGAAAATTTTTTTCTTGATTTTGCCGGCCTCGTCCACCATAGGGGTGTGCCGCCAAAAAGCAAGAAAAAATTTCCTAAGCATGTTTTTCATACAAAATGCATAAAAATGAGACTATAAAGGGTCATTTATACTTGCCTTTTGGGGCGGGACGGAACGGAACCGATGGCCAACAGCTTGAAAAATTCAGCCTCAAAATCCACTTTCCATCGGGGAGGGTAACAGCGATTTTCTAGGAAATGAGCGATGGTAACCCTCAACCGAACCAAACGGAACGAAAATTTCCCTTTCGTTCAGAAACGTTGTGGATATAAAGTGTAGGTATATTCCTGAAGGAGTAACTTGCAAGTATTTGCTTCAGTTCACTTTAATGACCAAAGAAAAGTAGTTACTGTAGATTTCAGGTAGGAAATTCATCATTTATTTTACCAGTGTTTATTTTTTGCTCCAAAACTTTTTGCCCCATTTGAAGAAAAACACCAAAAAAATTTTTCTCATGAGAAAAATCAATTTTTTTAGTTTCATTGCTTAAAAATCGCTCAAAATCATTTCTGATGTGATTTTCGAACGTTTCTCATCACTGTTTTTTTCCCCCGGCCCGGGCCTTTTCCCCAAATGGAGAAAGCACCGTGTCTTTTGAGGAAAAAAATTTCGAAATGAGGAAAAAAATTTTGGGTATGGTTCTCATCGTGGAAAAAATTTTGGGGAACTCTAAACCGAAAAGATGCGTTTTGGTAGACTTTAAAAGGTCAAAATCTCGAAATTTTTCCGGCGCGCCGGAATGGGAAGCAAATTACGCTTCATCATCAGTCTGATTTTAATTTATTTCCCAACGTTATGAAGGTTCATTTTCCAGCGTTTTAGAAAGTGAAAATCAAAAAATTTTTCCGGCGCTCCGCGCCGGACCGAGAACTGAATAAAATTAGATGCTTCTAATCGGAATCACAGAAATGTTGATAGCAGATAAATTCATGAGAACTCTATCGTTAACTTGCTATATTCGCTCCTATAGAACACCAATATATTCTTCATGAGCTCATTTTGACTAACATAACCAGAATTTTCTCAATTTTTTTCCTCATTTTTGCAGGTTTCTGACTACAAATACATCCAAAATGCTTGGGTATGCTCCTAAAACGCATAAAAAAGCATCCGTAGCCACATTATAAGCGTTTTTAAAAATGGGGAAAATTTTTGGAAAATCAGGAAAAAAATTTTGGGTCCGGTTCTCACATACCTGTAAGACCTCCGACCAGTTGGGGGGGGGGAAGGGGGGGGGGTAAATCCGAAATTTGGGGGGGGGGATAGGAAAAAGTCGAAATTTTTCCCAAAAAAAAGGCCAAAAAACATACACTTTTTGGCAAATTTTTTTAATTTTTTCCCAACTGGGGGGGGGGGGGGGGGTTGGGGGGGGGGGAAATGATTTTGGGTACTGGGTTGGCCAAGTTGGGGGGGGGGGGGGGCGGGTCCCCCCCAACCCCCCCCCCCAAGTACAGGTATGGATGTGGAAAAAATCTTTGAGGAAAAAACGGTGGGGAAAAGGGGTCAACATTTTTTCCCCCATTTTCCAGAAGTCGTTTTTTTTCGCTTAAAAATGCTCACAGACGCTTTATTTAGGTGTTTTTGAGCCTTTTCAAGCCTTCTGGTGTTTTCAGACCCGTTAATTCATTAAAATTGAGGGAAAATTTGAAATTTTGGAGTTCAAAGTCAAGTTTTTACCCTAAAATATTAAGGTACCACTGCTTTTATCTTATCAAATATTCGAAGATTGGATGTGATTACCCGATTTCATTAGGTTACTGCATTAACTCATTGCCGAAATGTCTCAATCGTCTGTTACTTCGAAACGAAATTCAAAAGCTCAAATAAACAATGTCAAAACCAAAGTAAATGACAACAACAATTCACCATCATCAAATGTAATTACTCCGTCTCTCTCGAAAAATTCGCCATCTGAATAATTCACCTTCTGAGGACTGCACCTGCGTTATTTGGGATCAATTAGTTACTGACGATCATGTTACTGCATTTCAATGCGATATGTGCAACTTATGGGCTCATTCCGAATGTTTAAACCTACCAAAAACACTGATTTCTTTTTAACAGTCAACCTAAATCCAATCTGGTGCAATTTTCCCGTTTATTTGTCGCAAATGTGCTCCTAGTTTTAGAAACATGACTCAACAAATTGTCAATTTACAACACCGGGTTTCAATTATCGAATCAAAAATTGGGCCAAATCAACCCTCAAAAATACATCATCCTACGATTACTCAAAATTTGGACAACCTAAATATAGAAATGCTAGTTAGGGATGCTATCGAGCATGAATCAAAAAAGTTGAATGCCGTATTATTCGGATTAGCTGAGGACAATCAAGATGACTTTGAAAAAGTCCGACAAATAGTAACCGATTTCGGACCCCAGTTGATTGAAAATGATAATGAAAATCAACTTACTGAAAATGACATAGTTAAAGTGTTTCGAGATGGGCCTAAAATCCCTAACCGTCCTCGTTTTCTCAAAATTTGCTGTTCTTCATCTAAAATGCAACGTTCTTTTATAAAATTAATCAATAAAGTTGTTAAACCGCAGGCACCTAATGATCCTACTTTAAAACCTTTTACTTTTCTATGTTCGCGTCCTGACTTATCCTTTTTACAGCGCCAACGTCAATGCCAATTAGTTGCCGAATTAAACAATCGTAAACAAGCAGGCGAAATGGGTTTATATATTGATTTTCGTCATAATTGTGTAAGTAAGCAAGGTTCACATAATAACAGGGCTAATTTATTTTAGGTAAATGACCCCCTTGATAGTAGTTTTTTGCAATGTATTTTATTTAACGCTAGAAGCTTAGTGTCTAAATTGGAAGAACTCAACATGATGCTTGAAACACAGCAATATGACCTAATCTTTTGTACTGAAACATGGTTAAATGATGGTATTTCTGATGGTATTTTATGTAATTTAAGGTCGTATAATGTCTTCCGCAAGGATAGACCCAACAAAAGGAGTGGAGGGGTTGCAATTTTTATCAAAAAATCAATACCTGCTGTCATCTCTAAAGTCCCACCTTCTATTGATACTCCTGAAACACTAACAATTGATTTTGCCCTCCCTGGTCTCCTTTATCGCCTTGTTCTTGTTTACAGGCCACCTGAGTATAACTTAGATTACTGCAACAAGCTCTGTTCTTTTATAGAATGGTCGTCAAATGTTAATTATCTTATCCTCATAGCTGGAGATTTCAATTTACCCAAACTTGACTGGATCAATTCTACCTATCCCTATGAAGCTACCTACACATCTTTATTTGAGTGTCTTTCTAGTACAAGTCTTCAGCAACTGGTTTTGCAACCCACCCATGATAACAATATCCTTGATCTAATTTTTGGTGATAGATCTGTCTCTGACGTTCATGTTGTCCCTCCTTTTTCTACTAGTGACCACTCAAGTGTAAAGTTCAAAATAATTCTCAAGACAACGCCCCTGAATCCAAAATCCCTCCCCTTGAACTTTCGCAAGGCAAACTATGATACTATTTCTGAGCTCTTATTCCAGATCTCTTGGCCTGACGTTTTCTCCACATGTAGAAATGCAGATGACATGTACTGTAGTTTTATTGACATTTTGAAGCCCATTATAACACAACATGTACCCACATCTAAACTAAGTAAGGCAAAAAAATATCCCAAATATCTCCAGAAGTTACTCGCTAAAAAATTAAAACTTTGGAGAAACTATAGGAAAACTAAATCAGCCCGTGACAAGTTTCTTTTCAACAGATTCCCCCAATTTGTATAGGTAATGAAATTATTTCTGATGAAGATCTAAAGGCCGAACTTTTCAATAATTATTTCACATCAGTCTTTACCAATGATAATGGTTCTGTACCTCTTTTCCCCAAAAGAACTATGTCTGAAATCTCCAATTCATCATTTTCTGTTGAGCTAGTTCGTGCTGCTCTTCGTAAACTGAATCCGTCCCTTGCCTTGGGTCCTGATGGGTTATGTGCCTATTTTAAGAAAATTATCCAATTGTTTGGCGGACCCACTTTCTCATATCTTTGAGATTTCTTTTAGATCTGGCGCATTACCATCTATATGGAAAACTGCAAATGTAATCCCAGTATACAAAAAAGGTGATTCCTCATTGATTTCCAATTACCGACCAATTTCTCTTTGTTGTATTGCTTGTAAAGTCATGGAAGGCATTATTATCTCTTCTATTTTAGATTACCTTAAGAGAAGCTCTCTATTATCTCCCTTTCAGTTTGGGTTTTTGCCAAAAAAGTCATGTGAAACACTGTTGCTCAAATGCAAAAATTCATGGACCAAACTTATTGATTCAGGATCTTCCATTGATTTGATTTACATTGATTTTAAGAAAGCTTTTGACTCTGTCTCCCATAGTAAGCTTGCTCTAAAGTTGAAAAACTATGGCATCTGTGGTTTTCTTGTGAATTGGATCATCGCTTTCCTTTCAAATCGCACTCAAAAAGTCTGCATTAACAACAAATTTTCCCTAACATCAGACGTAAGCAGTGGTGTCCCCCAGGGGAGTGTTCTTGGTCCAACTCTTTTCCTCTTGTTTATAAACGACCTCCCTGATACTTTAAAATCCCATGTCTTTTTTTTCGCAGATGATGTAAAAATTTTTAACACCTCCACACAATGTAAAACTCTTCAAGATGATCTTGATCAGATTTTCAATTGGTCTAAAACATGGCAACTCGAAATTTCGGCTGAAAAAAGTTCTATTCTCTATATGGGGCATGCAAATCCAAAGGTCCCCTACAATTTAGGATTGTCTGAAATTCCAGGTGAAAACCCATACGTCAGAGACTTGGGCGTACTTATATCCCAAAACTTGAGTTTTAGAGATCACATAGCATCAATTACCAAGAAAGCCTATAGCTTAAGTTCTTTGATAATTAGAACCTTTACTTCCCATGATACTTCTAACCTTGTACGCACGTTTACTGTTTATGTTAGACCCCTGCTAGAATATTGTTCAACTGTTTGGAACCCTTACTATGCCTCTGACATAAATCTCATTGAAAAAGTTCAGAGAAGATTCACAAAGAGAATATGTGGTTTTGGGTCTATCCTTTCATATGATGAGCGTTTAACTAAGCTATGCCTTGATAGCTTAGAAATACGCCCACTACGTGCCGCCTTATGCATGATGTTTCAAATTATTAAAGGTCAATCCTGTCTGCAAAAATCGGACTTCTTTATTAGCAGTAATTTCGAGTCCACCCATCCTAAAAATGACTACAAACTCAAAACAGGTAAAGCTAAAACAAATATTAGATTATATGATTTTTCCAACAGGTACATTAATATCTGGAATGAACTTTCAGCTGAAGTTCTTAGTTCTTCCAATTTACACACATTCAAAACGAAAATCTCCAAGATTGACTTTTCTGATTATCTCGGGGGAGCGCATTAGCCTGTTACAAATATGTAACCTGCGCTTCCTATTACCGTCATTAACTTGTTTACTGTAGCACATATTTTGGCTGTGATATTGTATTTGTCGTTTTGAAATAGCCGTGGATTGAGTTTTCGAAACTTTTCTTCGTTTTCTTATTTCATTTTAATCGTTTGTTCTCGCGTTTTAACCTTTTTTTTCTTTTCTTGTGTTATATTTCGCCTGACAGGTAATAAATCTTCTTCATTCATTCATTCATTCAATCTACAAGCATTGGAACAAACTTTCAAGCAAACTATCCAAAAGCATGATGACTTTGAATTACATGAAAAATCGATGGTTAAGTCCTCTATAATGACAAGTGAGAACCCAAAAAGGATGTTAATCTTGGGTAGTGATATTCTGCGATGCTGGAAAATCAATTTTCCGAACATTTATTTCAAGAATTAGATTTGAATTTTGTATTCAAAAGTTGTAATTTCTAGAATTTTACTGGAAAAATTTTAAAACCAATATAATTTATTTGTAAACTCTCATACTTGGTCGAAAATATATGAGTAAGCAGAGTATAAATTTCCGAAAGATATTTCCAGGAAGCGTTTGAATTGATTTTACGTTAGAAAAAAAATAATCGCATCAAAAAGCTTAGAGACTTGACGTATTGATCTTTCTCAAAAAGAAAAAATGTGAATCTTCATTAAATATCATGATAAAATATTGAAGATTACCAATGAAAACATGAGATAATACGTTCAAAATGATGAAAACTATTATAGATTATATGATAAATGAAGGTAGACATGCTAAAAGCCGCGCCTGAGCTGACTAATGCATAATAATGATTATTAAAGTTATAATCGGCGCGAAGCGCCGGAAACTTTTGAGATTATGACCTTCTAAAATGCACCAAAATGCATCTTTTCTGTATCCGATCCCCAAAATTTTCTTCCCCAAATTGAGAAAGAGCCCAAAATTTTTTCCCCTTTTCCGAATTTTTTCCCCGAAAAGGCACGATTTGGGGGAAAAAACAGTGTTTCTCATTAACCATACCTGCATACCTGTCATCATACATGAACGTGGGGGGGGGGGGTTAACACCCATTAGATTTTTATTGACCCCCAGCAGATTGTCACTGACCCCCAGCAGATTTGACTCAATTAGCTATGATTGAGAAGTTGACAAAGGAAAATGAGCAAGTGAGAAGAGAAACTTGTCGTAAAAATGGAAATGATGCTGTAACAGTTTTTCTTAACAAAGCATACTCGATTCCAAAGGAGTAACATTAAAACTTCAAAAAGTGCTGTCTAAGCAAATTATTTCTCATATCTGACTAATATAGTTGTGAAAATGTGCTGTTTGGACATCAGAATATCTTTCTAAGACCTTTATTTCATTATCAGGAACGAAAAAAATTTATATTCCACCCTCTGTCCTGGCTGACCCCCAGCAGAATTTCTATGCTGTGCATGTATGGGTAACGGTAAATTTAGGGTAAATCCGAAATTTGGGGGGGGGGGTAGAAAAAAGTCGAAATTTTTCCCAAAAAAAGCCAAATTTTTTTGCAAATTTTCTTAATTTTTTCCAAACTGGGGGGGGGGGGCGTCAAGTGATGTTGGGTAGATGGTTGGCCAAGTTGGGGGGGGGGGCACCTCCCCTCAACCCCCCAAGTACAGGTATGCCATTAACTTTTTGCAAAAAGACTCGATCTATGACCTGTTTGTAGATGAATATTTAACTGAGTCTACATGAGCAAGAGAATAATTCAACAGCATAACCTTTATATCTTATATTTCTTTTACGACATAAAACAACCTAATTTTGGCATAAGAAGTAAATCAAACAGTAAACTTTGATAAAAACAGCGTTTTTTTTTTGTGCACAGACCTTTGTGCCAATTGGCACAACGCGTAAATTCATCAGCGGTAAAATTAAAATTCGTTACAGCGTTGCTACAGTAATAACGAAATGAAAAATATTTTGGATAATTACATATATCTCAACCAAGAAGCACCAATTTCAGCGCGTGATAGTGAATTCTGCATAATTATCTATTATCTTCAACGTACCGTGCGTTGCGATATTTTAATACCACTTGCGTTTTTTCATTTTGGTATCATGGTTTACTGTAGCCGAAAATTTCAAATTCGGCTATGATAGTTAGAAACCTTTCAGGGCGGGTTTTCTCATTTGGTGTGAATTATTTTATGTCCTACAGAACTCTATCACACGAAACTTAGATTTTCTAGTCGAAGAAAGAATGCTAATTCTAAATCTAACTGTTTTTTCCTATGTGTAGTAATTTTGGAGCCATCTGTTCCAGAATACAAACTATCCAACTATCACCTGAATCGACGTGACAAAGGCCAGACAAGAAACACACTGAAAACTGCGGAAAGGTTTAAGGCCAAAATTTTGATAAAAAGTTAACGTTTAACGCATTAATTCTTTGTAAAAATCGGGTTCAATTTTACAGCTAGCTAACCATGTCAGTGAGATAAGGGTGAGAAAAACAGTGAGAAATTAAGAAAAATTGTGCAAGTAGTTCACGACGAATCGAAAAGAAATGGTATGCTGAGAACATACATGTAACGGAGCCCCGAGGTCTGGGGGGAGGGGTTTGGGCGACTTTTTTGGGGCCGGGGGTCAGTAATTCCAAAAATTTTGGGGGGGAGGGGTCTCTCAAAGAAAAAAATTCGATTTTTTCACGAAAAAGTCCGAAAAATAGTTTAAAAAATAGTAATTTTTCCCTAAAAAGACCGAAAAAATGTATCCATGGCGGGAGCAAAAACCATGTTTTGGCACACAAAAAAATACTGGATAAAAAGATATAACAATGAAAAATATGATGTTAAAACTGATTCTGAATAGCTGACAATCTGACATAAAGGTATGAACTGAACCACAGGGCTTTTTTCTGCATAAGTCAGGTTCCAATGTGCAACTTGGGGAAAAATTTTGGTTGCACAGATAAATTTTTGGTTGTTCACTCTAAAATAAATTGGCTTAATTTTATCGGAAAAAAATACCAAAAGCTGGTTTCTATTTAATTCCATTCGCATCAGTTTCAGGCTCTTGAAACCAAATTTTTTGAGTTTTCAGGGTTCATACACAACCTGGAAAACACAGGGAATTTTTTTCAGGTCTGGAAAACCTGGAAAACACAGGGAATTTTGTGGAAAAATAAATATTTTGTGTCATATCTGTAAGACCTCCGACCAGTTGGGGGGGGGGGGGGGTAAATCCGAAATTTAGGGGGAGGGGGTCGAAAAAAGTCGAAATTTTTCCCGAAATGCCAAAAAAACATACTTTTTTGCTAATTTTTTTAATTTTTTCCAAACTGGGGGGGGGGGGTAGGTTGGGTGATGTTGGGTATATGGTTGGCCAAGTTGAGGAGGGGGGTTCCCCCCAACCCCCCCCCCAAGTACAGGTATATTTTGTGTTGAAAAGTAGAGGAAAATCGTCAAATTTTTTCGCAGCTTTGCGGCGAGTTTCTTATTCGACTATGCACATTGAAAGTGAAATTGCTCGAAATCATCGAGTATTTGAGATCGTTTTTTTAGTTTTTCAACTTCAACTTTTAATTTAGCCTTTAAATGATTATGTCAAAGTCAACGTTTCAATTGAATTGTAAGCGTAATATTCGAGAAAACATTCAAACTCCTCGTTTATGCCAGAAAATTGGAGACTTATCAACAAAATGTTTTTGGCTATATAGAGCATTCATATTTGCGAGCGAAAAAAATCGAGTCTGGTCAGGGTTTTTTTAGATCAAGTAGGAGCCATGGCTTCTAAAAATTCTGATTGACTCCTAAAAATTTAGGGGCACAAGCCAACATGGCTTATAAAAATTAGAGCCTAACGACCCTTTTGATTGGGTGAGTTTCCTGTCCGGAGATGCATTCTTATGCGTTTTTAAGAAAACATATCGACAATTTTCCGGTGCTTCGCACCGGATTTAAAATTACTTATGATTCTTGTTAACATTTCTGTTGTGCGGTTGGAAAATGTCGGCCTAGCTTAGGCTGGCTTATAGCTTTTAAACATCAGCATGTTATGGATGAATGTTTGACATTGAATTGTTTTTTCACATATAACCTAGATTTTTCTAGATTATTTCCACAAAATCGTTTTGTGGTTCTTTTGAATTTCCGACTTTCGTGAAAATAACTTTTTGCATTTGGAAAATGATTGAGCTTGGGACAATAGCAGAGGTTCTTCTGTCTGAAAAAGTCATTCAATTCATTGCTGCTTGCCTAATTTTTGAATTTTAGTTTGCCTGACTGACTGAAAAATTAGACTTTTGAGGCAGGAAATAGATACTAAAAATAATCATTTTCCAACGATATAGAATATCAAAATTCAAATTTTTTTCCGATGCTCTGCACCGCATTAATTGCCGATCGATATCCGAGTCCGAAGTAAAATTTTGTGGTTTATACTTTGGTTTATATATATCATAAATAATTATGATTGGTAAATTACTCGCTCTTGATATACGAAAACGTTAGAAAAATGTTTTAATGCTGCCACAAATCAAATGGTGAAAAGATCACGATTGATCATCGATAGCTGCATAAGAATGTGCTGAAAAATTAATTTTCCGACGTTTTAGAGGCCTCGGAATCAAAATTTTTCGGCGCTAGGTTGCGCAATGATTTGAAATAAATATTTTGATTTAGTACTCTATTTTTGCTCACATACGTTTCTATTATTCAGTATTTTTCTTCAGGATAGTATATTTCATTATTATAAAAACCTGGAAAAATTTCATTTTTCAACCTGGAAAACCTGGAAAACGCAGGGAATTTTTTTTCTCCAACTTTGTATGAACCCTGTAAATGATGTTTGGAATACACGTCGAATTTTTTCGAACTGGCCTTTCTCGTATTCTATATACATTATAGTATTACAAAATTTTTTTAAGCCAGCATTCCCGCAAATGTACTACGATAGTGATTTTATAACGTTCGCGAAACACAAGGCGATTTTTTTGTCCAAAATTGACATGAGTCAAAAGGGTAGCGTCGACGAACCGATAGAAAATCTCGTACTATACCTGAATAATAATTGCGACGATTATTTTACTACGTCATCTTGTTCGGGCCGAATTACACTTTTTACCGATTCTATAGATGAACAAAACACTGACGAAATTAAGCATCACAAGAAAACTTGTCGTTTCGTACTTACCAGTCATCAAATTATCGATTTTCACACACTTTTGAACGCTTTTTCCAAATTCTACGATGACGAAACTAATCGTCGAAAAGTTTTGAGCTTTAAATTCGAGCCGTTCATTTTTCAAGTTCGTTGTAGAACGTTGGCTAGCGCTCAAATGTTACACAATTTAGCCTTGGAATGCGGTTTTAGGAACACGGGTCTTACGATCGGCGGCCAAAATAAGAAAAAGTTGACCCTAACGTTAAGATCCACCTTAATTATGGAAGCGCCGTTGAATTTTTCGTCTACGGCCGAATCGATGCAATTATTGGTCGAAACGGCCAATGAAAAAATGACGAAAAATTTAGAAATGATTCGAAATTTTGATTTTAAATTCAAATCTACTTTTAAAATTGTATGACGATCTGATTTCACAGCTGCTGTAGGAATGTATGAACTAAAGAATAAAAGGATAAAATTCCGGTATTATAGGTCGAGGTGCTCGGAAGTGCCCATAAACAGAATTTTTCTTTTTTATGATTCTCATTTTCGACAGTTTAAACTTTTCTGCTGCATGTAAAATGTTCGTTTGTGAAACAACTAGCACATCAAACTATGGTCTCTTGGTTATTTGATAATTCTAGAGTTAGACAATAAACGTATCGCATATGGTAGAAAAGGGCCGGCTGGAAAATGCAGTGATTTCCAAGAGTATGCCTTCTTCAAGGCTGTGCAGTCCCCTAAATGGTCCAAAAATTTTTATCACGATTTTACCAATTAGCTAGAAAATAAAATTCTGCGGCCTACGATGGAAAGGTGCTCGGAATTGCCCATGAGCAAAATTTTTCTAATTTTTGACACTTCAAACTCTCTTAAAAGCCGTGATGCGCAATAGTTCACACTAAATATTACACCCAATGATAGCCTATTCTCTTCTATGTAAAATGATATTCATTTATCGAATTTCCAATTCACTCCAATTCGGAAATATCGCTTGGCCACCACGACCACAGAAAAATGCCGGAAAAATAATCCATTTTCAAGTTTTGGCATACTGTAGCCGACATGTTAACGAGTTAACTGAAGCAAACTCCGTAACTATATTTATGATACACTGTTTACATAACACAACTTTTTTTCCATTTGTCCATTAACATCAACATGGCTGACTATGAACCTGTGATAATGTCAATAATACTAAAGTGTTAATATGTTCCATATGTCCATAATGCTCAAATTTAGTATTATACTACTATATTATTTAGTAGGTGATTTGAGAATTTCTATTATAGACAAACAAGTTTGAATTTTAATAATTTTTTAAGCGAACAGGTTTTCAAATCTATTGTATTGCATTACTGTCACGTGCCGACGGATTTCGTCGAACGTCACGTGATTCACATCACAATTTTTCGTTATGTTTTTCGTTACGTTTTGCATTACAGTAATTTGCATCAATTTTGCATTTCGTTTTTATAATTTTCACATGCAATTTACGTGTGTACTTTTTATGTTTTATTTCTGTTGCTTTTGCGCACATTTTATTTCCGTTTCGAATTATTATTTTGTTATACACGTAGACTATGGTATGTGCCCACTAGTCAAGAATTTCCGTTAGAGATAAGCTCTCCGAGCTCATCACTGTAATTCGAGCACAACGTGCACCTCTTATCAGTAACAACTAGCGACATTTCGCAACGTGAAACGACTAGTTTGAAATTCTCACTAGTGACGTTCCTATGTTAAGCATGGAGAGTGAAAACTCGCCCCAATGCTTAACGTTGTGAACTGGAAAATGTCTATGTGACCATAGGCATCTTCTGCAACGATTTCGCTGCAGAAGTTTGCTTGGGGGAGTGTTAACTCCGCCCAAGGCATACTGTAGTTTATGGAGCCCTTTAAAAGGGTATGTTTCGTCTTTTTGTCATTCATTATTGGGCCTAACTGGTGTTTTGTCTTTTAGCCTTGCGTCTTGCGTTTTGCCATCGTCATTATTGTATTTTTATGTTGTCAACTGCATTCGCCGCTCGTCTAATAAAATTTGCAAATTCTCGCCTCCGGCCTCCTTATACGTTACCACTACAGTAACCCGACCGTGGGAACCCATCCCCATCGCCATTAATCCTAGAACCCCGTTGCTCTCGCCGAGGAAATGTTTGTCACCACTGCCTGCCAATCCGCAGCCGCCAAACCCCACACCGAATCGCCTGGATTACCGTTCCCATACATCACCATCCGTAGGACCCCACTTTGACCCCCAGAACCCGTCCCCCAGCGCCGAGTAGGTGAAGAAGAGGATTAGTGAGTCTTCTCAGGGGTTATTAGCATTGAGGGTATATTTGTGGGAGTCTCCCCTAAGCTAGTTCCCCTCGGAAGTACCCTGAGTTAAGAAAGCCCTCAGACCCTTAAGGTCAGGGCCAATAAGGCGATTTAGGTTAACAATCGGGTCCCCTACAGTACGTCATTCTTCAAATGGCACCGTCCCCCATTCCTGTGAATGAGGACTAGGGATTGGCACCCCTGACCCGGCCGCGTTGTCCATTATTCTACAGCATAACCCTAGGACAAGGCCGAGGTACACCATAGGTTCACCTGTGGTAGTACCAGCTGGGTTAGGTTCCCGAAGTAGATAAACCAAACGGAGCCACCCAACGGGGTCACAGCATGCCACTTCCAGTGACATGGCCATATTGCCTATGGGATATGGTATGGGTTTCCCATCAATGTGACTGATCACCACTTCGTTTAATGTGACATGGCTCCCAATTTCTACTTAATGTGACATGGCGAGGCTGGAAAATCGACCTTTAAGCCTGACTTCACAGTCCTTAGAAACAGGACTTCACAGTCTTTAAGCCTGACTTCACAGTCCTTAGGACTTCACAGTCCACTACTGTACGGTCTTCTCTCTTCTTTCTCTCTCTAGGTAGTTGCACATGGTGACGATCCTACCAATCGTGACCACTGACGTCAGCAACAACAACTTATTGTGTTGTTGTTATGAGGTGATGTGTCTTGGGCGACCCTACCTCTGACATCCGCAACTACATCACATGCTGCTGTTGCACTGAGACGTGATTAGCGGGGTCATGCCTCTGACATCAGCAATGGCCTCATAGCATGTGGCCATTAAGGGGTTGATGGTACTCTGTGTCCTCCCCCTGCGTCTGCAACAGCTGCATCCCTTGCTGTTGCTTTAAGGGGTGGGTGGCCCTCCAGCTCTACCTCTGACATCAGCAATGGCAACATAACAGGTTGTTATTGCGGGATGGTGACCATATGGCACTGTCTTTCTGACGTCTGCAACAGCAGAGGCTCGTGTTGTTGCACTAGGATTGGTTGGCTATTCCGACTTCAGTCCTTGATGTCAGCAACAACAATGCATCATATTGTTGTTCGGAGATGTGAGGCCTTACAAACTGCACATCTGGCATCTGCAACAACTGCATCTCATATCATTGTTGTAGGATAACTGAGACTCAGCTATTACCTTTTGACATCAGCAACGGCGATGCTCCGTGTTGTTGTAGCAGGGTTGCTGGCCTATGGCCCTATCTACTGATGTCCACAATGATAAGTCTCTATTCCAGTATCCGAATTAAGACTTTACAGCATCGGCGATGCCCCGTATTGCCGTAAGAAGTCTGTAGCCCTAGGCTCTTACTTTTGGCGTACATACTGCAATATGAGACTGTGGCACTTACATCCCAGTTACCTGAGGTCAGCACGGAGTGTGTGGTGGTGTATATCACATCTTTTGACATCAGCACCGGGTTACTGTGGGTTTCCAAGATGCCACTTGAGTCTTAGGTGTTGATTGGAGTATTACCTTCTCACCTACGGCTCTTGTTTGAGGGTCGTGTCTGTGTGTCACTGATGCCTGGGAAACATCAGTTGACATGCTAACGCAACCTGAGATGCACTGGGTCCGTGATACTGATCAAGTTGTCCGCAAGGGTAGCGGTACTGATGGATCAGCATGTGACTACCTTCTAAGCTTTAACTGCAGGTTCGAATGGGTTTACACTCAGCCTCAGCTGGGTCGGTTGTTCAACATATGCAACCCTTGGGCATTTGCAGTCAGTACTGCCTGTGTCTAACAACCGCAAGGGTTGAAAACCTTCCTGTAAATTTCTTATCTAAATTCGTGCATTTCTTTCCCATCTATGATCTTCTTTAGTGTCCCCACCAGAATAATTCCTCAGGAATTATGGCACAGCCACTGGTTGGGCCGAAAGTGTAAAAAGGCCACTCTGTAATCATTCCTTTACACTCAAACGCCTTCATTAGCTGGTCTAATAATGTCTGCATTAGAGTCGCCCTGAATCCTGAAAAAGCCTCCGTTGGTTTGTCCCTTAGCATAATATGCCGCTAATCCGCCTAAGCAAAGGTGTTCGAGTCCGCCTAAACACATTACAACTAAGTCGGCCTTAGCTCCTCACTTTACACTCATTTATTCGAGACAGACTGTACCCCTGATCTCAAAATGCTTTGAGCCTCGCCTCGATTCATAGGAGGAAGCCTGCATTTCCCCACCTCCATTCAGGCACAGCTGGGCCAAGGACCCCCACGCCCGATTTACTGACTGAGTGTGTCAGAATAGCACCTCGATACCTGGTGCTCTTTATCTCCAACTGGTGACCTGTGATCCTCACTTCATCTCAGTGATTGGAAACCCGGCCCCCAGCTGTATATAATACTCCTGGAGAGTTCCCGTTCTGTTCGAAATGCGCACTCCCGTTTTGGGCACGGTTGTAGCATACACGCGAATTTCGTCCGCCCGGGATCCTCGTGTCTAGTCATCACACTTTTCAGAGTTCGCAATTGCTCCTAGTGAGTGAGGCCGATTGCATAATAGCACATCCCCTTTGCGTAGTCTGGTTTGTAAACTAATTTTGTCCCTATCTATTTGCACCCACTAAGTTTACTTTAAGTTGTCCCCCTTTACTTATTAATTCTTAAGCTACCCCATGCGCTACTCCTGGTGAGTATGACTTTGTCCGTTAGGAGCCCTCCCATATCCAAAGTTTGTAAACTAGCACAACAGACTTAACCTCCAGATTAAATTCCCTTTTGGGGGGGTTCATCCGTATATCCTCAGGTCGTCCTTTCTTTTACGGGTGGAAAACCACCATTTTATTCAAATTTCTTTACTTTTGATTCAAATAACCGGGTCTAGCCCCCATTAATTTCCAATGTTTGGGTATAACTTTCCCTCTTTTTACACACCTGTTTTCTTTTCCCCTTTTAAGTACATAGGTGACCAGATAAATTCCCTTCTGAGTCAACCTATCTTTCCTTCTGGCCGTTCTGAGAGCTAAAACCTTGTTATTTTCTAGCCCCATCGTTGAGTGGTCGCTAGTTATTGTAAAGAACAAGAGTTACAGCCTCAAAACGCCCTCGCGTAAACAATCACATAATTCCTGCGCTTCTTCGCTACGCGACTACAAAAGTAACACTTACTTCACTTTCACAAAATAGAGACACCTAGATGTTCCTGTCGCCTTAGTACTAAGCTTAAGCAGACAAGTGAGCCCCTCTCTATTCAGTTTGATCGAATAACTTCACAGGCACAATCATCAGTCTTAGATACCTTACAGGAAGACGAACTCTCAACTATGAAGTCAGAAGTTGATCTGCCTTCACAGAATGAGAATAAGGTCCAAGCTGCATTTGAGAATGCCCTTGGACCGCTCAACCAAAAGCTGGAGGCTATGAATGGCAGAAGGCACCCTCCTGTGTTCAGCTTCATGGCCCCTCCTGCCTTTTCAGGTGCTTTTGGTGAGTCCATAATGGATTTTACATCTCACTTGACCCACTTCTTTACACTTCAAGGGGTAACAGAAGTGGATCATGCATATAAAATTGTGTTCTTGGAGTCTTGCCTAACAGGTCCTGCTCTCGCATCCTACTGGGACTTTAGCAGTGGTATTCCGCAGCCTACCCGCTACGAAGAGTTCTCTAAGGAGAGACTTTCCAGTAGGGTATGACTCAGATCTGCATCAGCAGTTGATCCAAGATCGCCTGCAGAAGCGGACTGAGTCTGCGATAGTATACCTTGAGCACCTTAAGAGACTGTCCAGGGTGGCTTATCCGGATCTCGCGACTGAGGTTAGGGATTCAATTATAAAACCTATCTTTCTGAGAGGGTTGAGACCAGTCCTTCGAGATAGTATTAAGTTCAGGGAGTTCACAACTCTTGAAGAGACTCTTAAAGCAGCTTGTTATGCAGAATCGCAAATTTTTCGGGATGAGATTAGGTATACTGCCCCATCTAATGCTGTTTTCTCTTCAGAACAAAGGACCGCCGATAACATCAGGTCAATGTCGAATCAAAGGGGCACCGCTCAACGTCTGTCGGCAACGCCGTCCGATGAGATTTGAAGTTTACAATCGGAGATGGCCCGACTCACGGCTCACCTTGCCCGACTTACGGCTGAGCAATCGGCACTGCCTCCGAGAAATTCGATGCCGTCATGGATGCCGTCGACCCGCGTCCAAAACGCTGGCGATCGCCCGTCAGGGGCACATTTACAGATGTGCTCCTACCATGGACGTTGCACCCACAACGACGCTAATTGCCGGGGCCCAACATCCTGATAGCGCTGGCCCTAGCACCGCCACTGCCACCTGGGCTAGCCGTTGCTATTTTTGTTGAACGAGGGTGCACCCGACTGACCAATGCGACAGACCCTGCCCGCATTGCCAAAAACTACGAGTGCACAGGGCTACGGCTTGCCCAAATTGAAATTCGACATTGCCTGGTGAGACTAACTTCGGTAATTCTGGTTACTCTCCTCAGGGGGCAAGTGGAAATTCTCTGCGTTATGCTAGACCATCTCCTCACGGGACAGGGAACCAATATCGGTCACCCCCACAGCAGAATAATGTCGTAGGGTCTACCGACAGTCTTCTTCACCCAGATCTGTTTGATCTGGATGATGAAGTTCTGGCTGAACATCTGGCAGATCACTCACAACTGTGTTATCCTGTCTGTGTAATCAGTATGGGGTTTTCAGCTGCAGCAGTAGTTTTGGTGACTCCGTTGTCGACTTTGCTGCCGCCACCGCTGAAATACGCGACACCGGTCAACGTAAACCTGTCAACAACACCGAAAACGACTGGTGACGTCAGTGTAATCGCGTCGTATCGACAGACGGAAGGTACACCGGCCCCACCGGCACGTGTTATCGCCCAAGGACCACCGCCCGGAATTCCCACGGACTCTGCGTTGGAGGTCGTCAGTCAAACAAAATCGATAAATCTGATAGGTAAACTACCTTCTTTTTCTGACATTTCAGGTCTGGAGATCAGATATCATTATAAGTCACCGGCTTTAATGATTTCTTGTTTACAGATTCCTCATCCCTCACCAACACGATGCAGGCCGTTTGGTCAACAGATTTGGCCAAAAAGTATCCGCACCTCCCATGGGCGCTACTCAATGAGCCGTTCGAGGTTGAGGCGCCTACGGCCGCCGATGTGGTGCTATTGGCGCCAGCAGCATTGCAGATTTTGGGACCCGACGTTGCTTGATGGGCGCTCGAGTTTATTGCGGATGGAACTATTCGCGCCACCCCCGTGGACAAGATCCTGTTGGATGGTGAACCGTCATCGCCGGCAGTGGACGCCGTCCACTGCGCTGTGGAGGAAGCCAGTCGCAACGTGCGGCCCACAGCAGTTGTTGCCACGTCACCGACAACAATGACAATGGGAGCCCAAACACTGGCGGCGATTGCTCAACAGCAGCCGGTTGCCAACCCCTTTGGAGAACCATTCCATGCCGTTAACAATGTCATCAGCATCACTGAGGCGTCGCCTTTTCGGACGGCAACCGTCCCGCAGTCCCCGAAGATTTGTGTTCTTCGGGTAGCCCACCGGTGCAGAGGCGTGGTCATCGACTTCCCCGGAGAGGACACCATATCGTCCGATGACGATGACGCCGAAGAATGAAGCCGCCCGATGGGTGAAAACTGTAAATTTTGGTGTATATTTACGAGCACCGTTTGTAAATATTTTATTTGTAATAAATTGGCCCTTTGTGACACTACTGTTCTTAGGAATGAGCTCTGCAATACATGCTACTCAATACCAATTTTGTGGTCTTTCAAGAAGGGGTCATCCACTTGAGTTACCTCAAATAGTTGAATGCAAACCACCAAAATCTTCATGGAGTCCACGACGCATGAATGTTACAGTATATGTACCTATTTCTGATCCAATCACTACTTTAGCATGGAAATGTACTTTGCGAAACCTTAAGGTATGTACGAACACTGGTTTTTTCGGATCTAGGGGCATTACTGCAGACGTCATAACCACTCAGCATCTAGCGCCTGCGGCCTGTACACTGGGGCATCGCACGGAGGTGTTTGGTTTACAAAAACTTGTGGAGACACGTCCTGGCTTTTATAGCACTAACCAAACACTGGAGGTGATGTACTCATGGTGCTGCAACGACGTCTGCAAGACAGTGACTAACCTCTTCATCAAGGAGGGACAGGTCGCTTCGTGGGATGGCACTACAGCTCTAAGTACCTTAGGAGATGTAGGTGGATGCAGTCCCACTGCAGGTCAATGCACTACTCTTGATGGGGTAATTGTTTGGCCTGCCACAAACTTTACAGCACAGTGTCATTATTGACCTCAGGGTAATTATACTGCGTCTGTATCAGGGAACCATATCATCATCGATGATTTGCAGGTTGCCCTGAAGATCCCGGGAAACTCTCGCGTGTTTCCGTTGTGTCCTGACCTCGGGTTGAACACAGTACGGACGGATCAGGGTCTTCTTCTACGCATCCACGGAAGATTTAATTTGACCCAGAGGTTGTTCAGATTGGCCAAGGACTCCGTCCCTGACCCCGTCAATGCCAAACTGAACCACCTGGCTCAGCAGATCAAAGAAACCGAAATTAACAATTTTCGGTTCATGTGGCTTGAATTGTGTTCTCACGCTCAACACTACCTTGATCTGACTTGGCAGTTGCTTCCTTTTGACCCTACTCTAGGAGCCCGGGCATTCCTTCAAAGGAATGATCTGACGGCGGATTTTACGGGTGAAGCACTGACGATATGGCCGTGTCAAAAGGTCAACGCCACTTATGTCTACTATTCGTACGGGGCGGGGGACACCTGTTACAAGTAGCTACCTGTACAGGTTGGTGGTACCATTTATTTTGCCACCCCTGGTAGCCCAGATCTCACTAAATTCAGTCCAAAGGTGCCGTGTGACCACCACTTTACAAGAATTTTCCGAAATTGCTCCAGCTGGTTTACTGAGTCTGGCACGGTCCATGTGAGCCACATTCCGCTTGAGCTGTTCTGGAAACAGCGCTTCAAAGTCACTCACTTTGATGCCCCTGTGCTGTTTCATGATCAGTTGGCGATGACCCCTTCGAGTTTTGCTTTCTTTAAACAGTAGGCTTACAAGACTGAGAAAATTGAAGCGGTCTTGAACCAGTTTGTAAATTATACCGCTGGTTTATCCCTCCAACCAGATACTCTGTATCAGGCGGTTGCAGGGGTAGGGACTGACATCAAAGCCTCACTGGAAGGTGTTGGTCTGGCAGCAAACCATGTGATTACTGGTCAGCAGCACAACCTCATACAGGGCTTACAGTCTCTCTTGAGTGGACCAGTGCAGTTGATCTTTAACACACTTATCGCTCTGGCAGTGCTGGCCGGTACAGGATTTCTCATCTACATTGGGATTTCCTATTACCTCAGTTACCGCCTGCAGAAAAGACAAGTTCGGTTTGTTAGCCAATACTCTCCGTTGAACCTCCTCCGGAAAGTTCAGCGTTAGGAAGGTTTTCACTACGTACAGAATGATGTGCCAACTCAGTTAGACAGGATCACTCTGTGTTTTGTCGTACTGGTTGACCACAAGGAAACTCCTGCTTTCCTTGACACTGGTTGTCCATGGACCATCATTAGTCAACCCCTTCACAAAGCCCTGATTAAAGAAAGTCCCAAGGCGGCGATGGCTTTCCAGCAACATCATGACTTTAACCCATTGATGAGTATCCATGGGAAAGCTGTCCATACTCTTCTATCGGGACTGTATGAGATCATGTTGCCCGGAACCCGTCAGCCCAACACAAGAGTGGATATACATCTCCATGTGTGTAAGACTATGTCTCCTTTCTGGGCACCGGTCGATCTGATTCTTGGATTGAACTTTCTAGAACAATTCCAGAATATTACCTTTGATTACCAACAACAAGTATGTGGATTGAATGCAGTCAAACTGCCACTTCTTTTGACAGCGGCCGAGATTGATCAGGTCGATCCCTGGTGGGAGAACACACGTTCACTATCAAGGGCCTCCCACAGGTCCGGGTCTCGATCAAGATCAAGGACTTCGTCCATTTCTCGGCCACCCTGGCGAGCTTCCTCAGTTGCCTCATGGCGTGGGTCAACCAGAGGTAGCCGGACCTCTTCTAGACGGGTCAGTGGTCATTTTATGACCAGGTCAGGGTCGACCTGTCCTCGACCCCTGCCTGGAAATTCTCCGGTTACACTAGAGAAAGGCCATTTTCGTGAGCCTAGTGATTCCGATGCACCTGCATCCCCTGTACTAGAGGTGCCACCACTCTCTGATGCTGAGGTCGAATCACTAGGAGCTACTCAGAGCTCAGGAGAGAGGTCAGATCATGTACTTACTGTTCAGGTTCATCCCACTCCTAGGACCAATCCGGAAACATCAGTTGGTTATGCTCTGGTAGGGTTACTCCGACGCACTGGTTTGCCAATACCAAAGCAAACCAATGCGCCAGAGTCGAGTTTTTACGACTCCCTGCCTGACCCAGGTCATGTGGTGTCAGCCTTCTACCCCACTGAAATGAGGACCCCTCATATCAGAGTTCTGCTGAACAATTGGGTGGAAGCCAAAACTCTAATTGATACAGGAGCAGTTTTCTCGCTCCTAGATCATATGTTGGCGGCTCAGTTGCCCGACTTGGTACTCACAGAGACTAGGGCTCGCCCCATAGCAGCCAATGGATCTCCCATTCAACAGCTAGGCACTGCCTACGTCACGGTGACAGTGGCTGATGTCTCTGAATGGATTCAGGTTCAAGTTCAAGAGAACTGTTCGGCTGAACTGGTCTTGGGGATGAACTTCCTCGGACGGTTCAATTGCGTCAGCTTGAACTGAGAGAAATCCTTTCTTCAGTTCAAGGAACTTCGGGTTCCGTGTGAGGGCCTCATTCACAATCCTCGTTCTGCTCGTGGGGCACTACCCTTGCAGGAGTTGATTGTCTTTGAGCCTCACTCACTGACACAATTTACTGCACCTGTACCCTCAATATATGCAACTGTGCCCGAAGTAGCTTTCTTTCCTAAGCCCCTTTTGGGACAGCAATGCAGTGGATAATTTGCTGGTACTGTGAGCACCGTGACTAATGGTCGCATACCCCTACAGGTAGTTAACCCAAGTATACACTCAGTGGTTCTCTACCCACACATGACCATCGGTCATGTGCAGATGCACACTGATTCCTCACAGGGATCATCGGTCAAGTCTGATACCATTCTTGACCGTAAGTGGGTTGAGGCGAATGCTGTGATATCGTCAGATATCTCCTCGCAGGATAAAACCGTGTTGCTCAACCTACTGGTCACATTCACTAACCTCTATGCTATTGATGAAAAGGACACAGGTTCCACTGACCTCGTGCACCACGAGATCAGCATGGGTGACACTCACCCAGTCCGCCATTTCCCTTACCACACGGGGCCCAAGGAAAAGGATCTCATCATACAAGAAGTCAAAGCGCTCCAGGAAAAAGGTATTATTCGGCCTAGCACTTCTCCCTGGGCTACTAACACTGTTCTGGTTCGCAAGAAAAATGGGTCACACCAGATGTGTGTTGACTTTCATGGTCTTAACGAGGTCATGAAAAAGGATGTCTATCCTCTCCCATGGATTGATATATCCTTGACACACTCAAGGGTATGAAATACTTTACTACCCTTGATCAGGCTAACGCCTACTGGTCTATACCTATTGCCGAGGCAGACAAAGAGAAACGGTGTTTAATACGCCTATTGGACTTTACGAGTTCAACTATCTGCCTTTTGGTCTTTGCAATGCACCTGGGACGTTTCAATGCCTCATGGACCTGCTTCTCACAGGATTGCAGTGGCGCACGGCACTGACCTATCTCCATGACATCCTGGTGTTCGGGAACTCTCACGCCCAGATGCTTGAGCGCCTGACGGATGTGTTTAAGCCTCTCCCTCAGGGTGGAATGAAGCTCAGACTGAGCAAGTGCAAGTTTTCGCACTCGGAGGTAGAATATATCGGGTACCGTATCTCACAGAAAGGTCTCGAGCCGGATAAAACCAAATTGGCTGCCGTCCAGGATCTACCCATTTCACAAAACACCAAAGACATCAAGTCTTTTCATAGTCTTGTGTCTTATTATAGGTGTTTCATCCCTGGTTGCACTCAGCTCAGCGAGCCGCTGACCAAGCTCTTACGGAAGGAAGTTACCTTCCTGTGGTCAAAACCTCAGCAAGCGGCATTCGAGGAACTCAGAAGGCTGTTGATGAACCCTCCTGTTCTGCGCCATCTGGACTTTATGTAATCCTTCATACTTCAAACTGATGCAAGTATTTCGGGGATAGGAGCAGTTCTGAGCCAGTTAGATGAAAATGGATACGACCATCCTGTTGCGTACGCCAGTAGAGGGTTAACAGCAGCTGAGAAGAACTACACTATTACGGAGTTAGAGACTCTAGCTGTTGTCCATTTCGTTAAGCACTTTCGGCTTACACAAATTGTCTGCAGACATGGGGCACCGCAAATTCTTCAGTCTGATCATGGTACTGATTTCACGTCCAAAGTGATGACTGAAATCACTGCCATTTGTTCAACTAAGAAAATCCACTCCACCACTTATCATCCCATGACAAACGGAGAAGTGGAAAGAGCTAATCAAACGCTAGCCACACGGTTACGTATGTATGTCCACCAAGGTCATACTGATTGGGATGAACACCTGCCGTACTCTGTGTTCCCTGTCAACATTAGCATGAATGAGTCCACAGGGTATTCACCCTTTGAGCTCATGTATGGTCGTACACCCATGCTACCTGTTGATGCAGCGCTCTCATTCAACCCTCGGGCTCATATCATAGATGTTTCTACTTATAATATGGAGGTCAAAGGGCATTTTACAAATGCCTTGACCTTGATCCAGAGCCGAATCGAGAGATCACAGGCGGCTTATGCCAGGTCATAGGACCGCATGGCACGAGATGTCTCATGCAAAGTTGGGGATCAGGTGCTCAAACTGCGCACCACCAGCAAACGTGGCCTCAGGCCTAAATTGCTGCCCATTTATGATGGGCCCTACTTTGTAACGAATGTGGCATATCCCAATGTCACCATTCGACTTGAGGCTGGCCAAGAAGATACTGTGCATGTGAATCAGCTTAGACGCTACGTGTTACCAGCTCAGCCTACAGAAGCAGAGGAGATACCTTCCACTTCACAGGTCATCGAGACAGCACCTTTGTTGATTCCGTCAACAAACCGAGATTTTACACAAGATCTCGTTGACCCACATCTTGGTGCAGAGGTCTCTGACCCGTAATCAAGTGGCTCTTCTCTTCTCTACTTAGGGATGGGGTCGTCCTTTTTTGAAGGACCGCCGTGCCCCTCACCGAATACCCACTCCTGCTCCATGCTGGGACAGCAGTGTAAAGAAGAGAATGAGCAGCGATCAATGCATATAAACAAGGGTATTGCCTCATATCACAGGCGCATCCGTGCGATAGCCTATATCTCGCCTCTAAAATTCTTCTTTTAGTCTCGTTTCAGATTTCACAAATCAATCGACAATTGGCAACTTCACCGAAGGAATCAATTGACGTCAGCAACTCCACGCATCTCCAATTGACGTCAGTAACTCCACACACCATTGACATAATTCCACAAGCCAAAACGCACCGAAAAACCGCTGGACCATCGACCGCCTGCCGTCACCATCACCTGAACGTTTGACTTCCACGGACATGGGCACAAGGATGAGGACGCCCTTTTTCGAAGATCCGCCGTGTCACATGCGGACGGATTTCGTCGAACGTCACGTGATTCACATCACAATTTTTCGTTATGTTTTTCATTACATTTTGCGTTACAGTTATTTGCATCAATTTTGCGTTTCGTTTTTATAATTTTTACATGCAATTTACATGCGTACTTTTTATGTTTTATTTATGTTGCTTTTGTGCACATTTTATTTCCGAGTTGGGTTGGGGCGTACTTTCTACATCAAGCTTCGGGCATACTTTCTATTCAAGGTCAAAAACTTCAGGCCTACTTTCTACATCGATGTAGAATTTGGCACATTAAAGGTTTTGTGTACTTTCTGAACTGCCTGTATCGCCTGACCAGTTATATGAATTTTGATCATCAACTGCACTTTCTACACCCCTTGTATCAGCCTGAACAGTTTAGGTGGTAATTTTTGATGCGTATGTTTTGTACATTTGCATCTTTTGTGTACCTTTTTTTCTTTTTTTCCTAATACCTATACAAAAATAAGAATTTCCACAATTAGTGAAAAAATACCCCAGTAAAAATGCCTAATCAGTAAATATAAAGCTCAAGAACAGTGAAATAGAACAGCTCTCTATCGCTTTTCGGTGCAAATAATAGTGTTGTTTGCAGTGTAAACTTTAGCCTAGATTCAATGTTTGCTACCCTGAAAATATCTCTTACCTTATGGATGCTATACAAAGTATAATGTAGCCTCGCAGCAAATTATAATATAATTGCACTTGTTTGCATAAGTGGGTTGTTTCATTGTTCAATGTGTATCTAAATGACTGGGAATCAATAATTTGATCGATGATAGAAGTTCACTCTTCTGCATTAATGCATAATGGGCAAATCTATATTTTTATTAATATGTTTTTCAGTAAGTAAATGTGACAGATTCTTACAACTGATGGTTATATCAAATTTTGAGATCTGCACACTTTAGTTAAAATACCCTGTGCTAGGTAAAAGTCGAAAGATCATTATGATCTTCAGTTTTCATTTTTCAGGGTGTCTTGGAAAGCCTGATAATAAAAAATCCCAGTAAAATTCGAAATTTATTTTTCTCATCTATGGTTGACCGTTACGACAATGACTTCAATCCAACCAATTTCATCGCACTGCTGAAATGTGGTCAACAAGCAGGCCATTTGGAATGTTTGGTGGCATGCAGCCATGATCGCAGTTGCACATCAGTCAACTATATCCCGGAAGCACGCATCTGCCTGTTATCCTGGTCCGATTATCAGGTTCGACCGATGGAAGATCCAGGAGCAGATTTTTTCAAGACTACTCTTTATATAGTACCTTTAGATGGTATGTCAGAAATATGTTGCGAAGTGAGGGATATTTCTGACATCAACTACAGATACAGAAATGTAATTTTTTCATGTAAGTGTAACCACTGAGATAGTCGAGACCTTAAATATATAGATTTATTTACTAATTTGATAACTTTAAGGTAAACGATCACAAAGATACTGGACCCAAACAAATCATGGAAAGGCACCAGACAAATGTGGAACAACTAGACAAAATTTGCATCCTTTTCTGATGAGAGACAAACGCATAATCAATGGATATACCCCACTACTGTACAATATGCCTTGGATGGGCTCATTGACGAAAAACCATCAATCGATTTGTAGTGCGATATTGTTATCCAAAAATACGAGAGACAAATCCGGTGCATGGGTTATTGTCGCTTCACACTGTATCTATAAAGAAGCTGATGAACAAGCTTTAGATGGGAAAGAGTAAGTCTATGAGGTGTAGTGAACTTCATTAATATTCACATTTCTAGACTGGATCATTCAAAATTTGGTTTCTTATTCGGAATTCATGATTTGCGATTAGCCACACCACATATCAGATATAGAAACATACTAAAAGTATATCGCAACTTTGAACCCAGTGACATATCATTGGTGAAACTCAACAAAGCAATAAAGTTTGATTCATATATAAACGGTTTGTGCCTGCCTGATAAACCGGAAGAAAAGGATGCAGGAGAATTTTCCACGTGCCTCACGTGCGGCTGGGGTGCCACAAAAGGTAAGCCTGTTGACATAAACAATACTGGTCATCTTCATCCAATCATTTCTTAGTGACTTCCGCAACTACATTTCCAAGAGCATCCAATGAGTTACAGTGCATAGAAGTCAAAGTGGAACTAGAGAAGCCAGATCACATTCGTAGGAAGTCACTCTTGACAATCCAATGGCAGGAGAAAAGTCTTCAGGGACCGTACAAGGTAAGTTTTGTTTTTCTTAGTTGGACTCTGCATTACAGTAACAGTACATTAAGACTTGTCGTCCAAGTTTTGAATTTCTTAGCATATGTGGAGGCAATAAAATAATTGAAATAGCTCTTGAAGATTCATATTCCAGACTTTAATTTTCAGGGTGATTCAGGTAGCCCATTATTCTGTCGACTGATCTACGACGCCAAAAAATTTTTGTATGGTATCGTGATGAGTGGTGCTACATTCACTGTCAGCGGACTGACCTACTTTGAACGCATACCCAGTAATTTGGAATGGATCAATCAAGTTATGGGTCGCACACCTGATTTCGATACCTTAGGGAAGAAGACATGTTGTTTTTCATTCAAATTTGTTTCCAAATTTGGCGGAAGGCGCCAGTCAGCGCCTGTCTTGCCCTAACCTGATATGAGAGAAAGGTATGGAATGTTCTACATTGTATTTTTTAGAGTAAAAAAGTGAAAATTGCTAAATGTTGGTAATTAAAGGTTATTTTAAACCCAACAATTAACTTAAATTCATAAATCTTTTGTTCCATAATTTGAGTTGTGAGTAAAATAATTGAGAGACAAGAGCTTTTCTCCTATTTTATCTAAAATTACTTACATTACAAGAATTGACAGGATTGCGTAATACAAGTTGATAAAAAACAATTCAAAATGGAGGTGTATGCATGAGAGAATTGAAAAACACGTATGCTAGCAGCTCCTTAATCTGGAGCTACATTATTTATCTCAGAATGATCCATTATTGTTAATTCAGCACACACCTGCAGGCAACTACCCTGAGTTGCCAAGTCATTAAAAAATCTGCCTCCATCAATGGAAAGACACTACAACGCATATTCACAAAGGTGGATTAGCACTATCCTGGAGTACATATTGTCACTGAAAAAAGTAAACATGTTAGGTGTTTAGCCCAGGATAGTACTAACCTGCCCTGGCCCTTAAAGTATAGTCTGCTGCTTTCAAAGGCTATTTTTCTAGTAAGAGTTAAAAGCAAGTACTTCAGGTTAATCAACCCACTAACAATTACTGTATTGAAGTCCAAAGATAAGGAGCCATTTTTGAGACAATTCTCAGAAGCGACCTTATATCTTCTACATGAATGCCATTTTTTCTGTTTTTCTGAAATATGCTGGCCATGGTACATGTAAAACATGTGCAGGTTGAGGTAGCTGAGTTGCAGTCAACTTCACTTCCTGGGTGATGCGGGGAGGGGGGGGGGTGGAAAATGTGCAGATGATAAATGTATATTGTTGTGTCTCGAATAATGACTGGACTATATTGAAAATGGATTATAGCCTCGGGATAATTGGTAAATATCCAATTGAAATACTAGCTAAGTTTAATAAGGCTAACTAACAGGACATATGAAAGTAATGTACACTGAATAGCAAAATAAATAAATCAATGACTATGCAAAATAACACAGCTTATATACAGTCACGGAAAATCACAAAAGGTTCTAGGACATTATATAATGTAAAATAAATATTATAGAATATTGTGGAAGGTTCTAGAACTTGCCGGGAAAGTGCAGTACATGAAATGTACCTACACGTCATATAACATGATCATACTGTAGGATACTTATTATATGTAATACATATCATTTAGCTTGCATAAGGAAATTCCTTTTTTTCTATTTTTCAGGTGTTGTAATACCATCACAAGAATGCTACATAACTCACAAACATCATATTGCAAATCACCCAACTGAGGGTTCTTTAAGTCCATTCATAATCACTATCCAATGTCATATGTTTGCATTGTACTTTTTGGCATCAGGTTATATGTATATTAATATTGACACACTGTTCAGATATGGGGTTTTTTCGTTGTCGAACATCGGTGCCGATACGAATCTATTGTGTCTACAATGCAACAGTTTTTTTTTCGTTTATTTATAATGCGGGAAGTCACATTTTTATTGATATGTTTTTCAGTAAGGGAATTTGATAGATTTTTCCATCGTGAAAGTGGAAATTCTTTTTATTGATTTTTACTGGAAACTTAAGGCATAATCTGCATAGAATAATGCAAAATAAATTTAAATTTGGAACATTCAGGCCCAATTCCAAACTTATTTTTCTTAAATATGGTTGACCGATTCGACGATGACTTCAATCTGACCAATTTCATTGGCCTGTTGAAATGTGGTCAACAAGGGGGCTATTTGGAATGTTTGATGGCCTGTAGTCGCAATTGGAGGGGTACATCAGTCAACTATATTCCTGATACAGGCATTCCCCTGTTATTGTGGTATCAAATTCATCCTATGGAAGATTCAGGAGCAGATTTTTCCAAAAGCATCCTATATGTCTTATTTCTAGATGGTAAGCCAGATATCGTGTGTTCCACAATTTTTTTAAAATAGATTGATTTGATTATTGATTGATTTGATTATTGATTGATTTGATTATTGATTGATTTGATTATTGATTGATTTGATTATTGATTGATTTGATTATTGATTGATTTGATTACTAGTTGATTTGATTATTAATTGATTTGATTATTAATTGATTTGATTAGTGATTGATTTGATTATTGATTGATTTAATTATTGATTGATTTGATTATTGATTGATTTGATTATTGATTGATTTGATTATTGATCGATTTGATTATTGATTGATTTGATTATTGATTGATTTAATTATTGATTGATTTAATTATTGATTGATTTGATTATTGATTGATTTGATTATTGATTGATTTGATTATTGATAGATTTGATTATTGATTGATTTGATTATTGATTGATTTGATTATTGATTGATTTGATTATTGATTGATTTGATTATTGATTGATTTGATTATTGATTGATTTGATTATTGATTGATTTGATTACTAGTTGATTTTGATTTGATTAGTTATGCTTGAGATTTCTATATGAACTTTTTAGGTAAACGATCGTGTAGATATTCAGACAAAATTAGTCACGGAAAATCAGGGGACAGATGCTCTGAACCAATGGACAAGATTTGCAGCCTTTGTTGGTGAGCGATAAATGTATGATTAATGGAGATACTCCACTACCATACGGTACGCCATGGATAGGCACATTGACCAAAGATCGTTGATCAATTTGTAGTGCAATCCTGTTATCCAAAAACTTAAAGGGCAAGTCCAGTGGATGGGCCATCATTGCTTCCCACTGTATTTTTAAGGAAGCTGATGAACTAGCTTTAGATGAGAAAAAGTAAGTTTACAATGCCTAGTGTACTGTACTAATATTCCCGTCTTTAGAGTGGATCATTCGAGATTTGCATTGTTATTTAGTGTTCGTGATTTGTGACTGCGACTCTACATGTCAGATGTAGGAAGATTTTGAAAGTTCATTGCAAGTTCGGACCACGCAACTTATCTTAGTAAAACTCAACAAAGCGATAAGGTTTGATTCGTACATAAATGGTTTATGTCTGCAGGACCAACCGAAGAAAAGGAAGTGTAAGCTATGTTACTAAAACTACATTGCACAATTTTTTATGCATCGACAAATTATGTAGCTGCTACACAAAATACAGTTCCTATAGCATCAATGAATTGCAGTGCATTGAAGTTAAAGTGGAGGAAGAGAAGCCGAAGCAGGTTCGCAGGAAGTCATTATTGACAATTTACTGGCATGAAATGAGTCTTCAGGGGCCGTAAAGGTAAACTACTGGTCAAGTAGGTTTTGATTTTCATGAAAGTACAATATCCTCACAATGACATAATAGTGGAATGGTTGAGTTTATCCTAGAGCAAAAATTTGTATTATGGTACAATTTTTCTAAAACTTTATTCATCTACGACCCCAAAAAATTCCGGTATGGAGTTGTGACGAGTGACCCCCGTATCACATTGAGCGGCATGACCTATTTTGAACGTATACCCAGTAATTCCGAATGGATAAACCACATCATGGATCGCAGCAATGCGGATTTGTTTATGTTTATGGTTTTTTAAACCATCGTTCAAAAATTATTAATCCGATCGAACTTTGGTTCCCCACCCCTATGGCATACCTGTACTTGGGGGGCGGGTTGGGGGAGACCCCCCTCAACTCGGCCAACCCTGTACCCAAAATCATTTCCCCCTCCCACCCCCCCAGTTTGGAAAAAATTGAAAAACTTTAATATCGGTATGCATGCAGTACTGTAGCAACCCAAAAATTCTGATGATTTTTGACGCAGTCGACTATGTCGTAATCGTGCGTTTGACATTATTTGTCTCAACAACACTTGGGTGAACTATGTTTCAATCATTAGTGAACATACAAGTTTGATAGTGTCTCATTTGTATCATGATTACTGTAGGAGATCCGGTTGAATCATAATGAAAAACGAATCCGTTTTTTTTCATCGAAGCACTGTTTTTTTCCACATTTGCACTTTAATGTGGAGAAAAATCTGGAATGTGGAAAAAATTTTTCAGGTCTTCCCACAAATGTGGAAGGAAAATTTGGGGTTTTCATACAGAAAAGATGCATTTTAGGAGGTCAAAATCTCAAAATTTTCCGGCGCTTGGCGCCGGTTATAACTTTAATAATCATCATCATTCATTAAGTAGCTCAGTCAGGCGCGACTTTTATCATGTCTACCTTTATTTATCACTTAATCTATAAGGTAACTTGGGGTAACATTGATTGAAAAACGAAAAAACAAAAACTTCAGTTGATCGTAACTTTTTTTCTAGTTTACTTGTCGGTAGTTTATACAGGTATTACTGCGTCTGGTTCACACCCACCCTATAGCGTTAGCAACGCAAAAGGTACCTACAGTAAACGTAGTAGCATGTTAACGTCACACAATAAACGCAAGTACTTATGAATCACGTTGATTGCGCACGAAATTCAAAGCAGCTATTTGGTTACACATCGCGGTTTCGGACGCGATGACCAAAATTTAGTCAACCTTTGACCCAAGTGACCTAAATGCTAACTTTACGAGTATAATGCTTGTGTTATATTTTGAAGAATAATGAACAAAGTAATTATATGTTGTGCTGTGTTAAATCGAGATTCAGACCAGTGGTCCTCCGAATGACCAGTGGTCAACCGTGTGACCAGTGGTCACTCAAATCAACGAATATATTTTTTGATGGAGAATTAGCCCATTAACTGGAAATTTGAATGTTTTCTAATTTTCACTCAAGATTGGTGCCCAGGGGTCATCTGAGTGACCAGACCAGCCAAGTGACCAGCAGTCAATCAACTTGGCAAACCTTTTCTTTGGCGGAGAAAACTTCAATTTTGTGGCTAGTAATCATCCAAGTGACCAACCTGATGAGTGGCAAGAGTTCACTCAAATCAGAAGACGCGTTTTCTGATGAATAGTACTAAAAATACACAGAGTAATTTTGAATAAAAGCAGACTATGATTCTAATTATTTTCCTTTCTTGACTGATGTGTATTTGCATTTTTGCTCATCATCTATCGTGTTTTTTTATGTTTTCCTTGTCCAATTTGTTTGTCTCTATTTCATTTATGCTTGCTTATTTTTTTCTTGAAATGCTAATTTGCCTGATAGCTTATTTCTTAAATTTCAAACACATTTTTCACGGCACATAAATTTCAATTTTTATTCAAATAAACATGCTAAATTGCAAAATTGGTTTTGAAAGATATCTTATAAGATATACTTTTTTAAACATGTTAGCCTTGTTAAGGAAATATGTGAATCTGCATTACAGCAGTATTATTGGAGCTTTTGGTTTCAAAATTGCATTTTTGCAGGTTGTTTGTGTTATGTCCCTCAAGAAATTACAGATACAGCTCTGCATGGTTATGAAACCCTTTTTCCCAATGTCTTGGAAAATCTATCTGAAAAAACAAATGTTGAAAAAAATTGATTTATTTGTAGCAAAAATTAATATTCATAATCAATTATAGTCGATTTTTTTTCTGTTGCTGCTGAGTAATAAACCTGTAAAGCATGAGCTAGTTTCAAATTTTTGTGGATTTTGTTTTATTTTTGAAGAATATTTTAGCATATTTCATCAGTTTTGATCACTCATCAGGAGTGGTCACTTGGATTTGATCACTCGTCAGGAGTGGTCACTTGGATTTGATCACTCGTCAGGAGTGGTCACTTGGATTTGATCACTCGTCAGGAGTGGTCACTTGGATGATCACTCGCCACAAAATGGAAGTTATAGGCTAATTCTCCGCCTAAGAAAAGGTTTTTCGAGTTGAATGACTGCTGGTCACACAGCTGGTCTGGTCACTCGGATGACCCACATTTCAATTTTATCCAAAATTACGCTGTGTATTTTTAGTACTATTCATCAGAAAACGCGTCTTTTGATTTGGATGACCTCTGGTCACTCATCAGGTTGGTCACTTGGATGATCACTAGCCACAAAATGGAAGTTTTCTCCACCAAAGAAAAGGTTTGCCGAGTTGATTGACCGCTGGTCACCCGGCTGGTCTGGTCACTCGGATGACCCCTGGGCACCAATCTTGAATGAAAATTAGATAACATTCAAATTGCCAGTTAATGGGCTAATTCTCCATCAAAAAATATGTCCGTTGACTTGAGTGACCACTGGTCACTCGGTTGACCACTGGTCATTTGGAGGACCACTGGTCTGAATCTCGATTTAACACATCACAACATATAATTACTTTGTTCATTATTCTTCAAAATATAACACAAGCATTATACTCGTCACTCAGGTCAAAGGTTGACTAAATTTTGGTCATCGCGTCCGAAACCGCGATGTGTAACCAAATAGCTGCTTTGAATTTCGTGCGCGATCAACGTGATTCATAAGTACTTGCGTTTATTGTGTGACGTCAACATGCTACTACGTTTACTGTAGGTACCTTTTGCGTAGCTAACGCTATAGGGTGGGTGTGAACCAGACCACCGTTTTTTTTTTCCTCGAAGATTTTTTCCACATGAGAACCGGACCCAAAATTTTTTTCCTCATTTTCCAAAAATTTTCCACATTTTTATAAACGCTTATAATGTGGCTACGGATGCTTTTTAATGCATTTTAGGAGCATACCCATGCATTTTGTTGTATTTGAAGTCAGAAACCTGCAAAAATTAGAAAAAAAATTGAGAAAATTCTAGTTGTATTAGCCAAAATGAGCTCATGAAGAATATATTGGTGTTCTACAGGAGCGGGTGAAGCATGTTAACGAATAACGATAGAGTTCTCACAGGAATTTATCCGCTATTAACATTTCTATGGCTCTCATCAGAATCATCTAATTTTATTTAGTTCTTGGTCCGGCGCGGAGCGCCGGAAAATTTTTTGGATTTTCACTTTCTACAACGCTGTAAATTGAACCTCCACAACGTTGGGAAATAAATTAAAATCCGACTTATGAAGTATAATTTGTTTCCCATTCTGGCGCGAAGCGCCAGGAAAATTTTTCAGTTTTTATATTCTAAAACGCTGGAAAATAAATCTCTCCAACAGATATTCATAAACAGAAGTTCTAAAATCGCAGTCTAGAATGATGCCTTCAATTTCTATCTTCAATAAACGCAAAAGTTCAGGTTGCAGACGTTTAAAAAATTCCAAACATCGAAAGAAAAAATTGAGAAAATTGATGAAAAATCTCAATATTGGGCGACATAATTGACTGCTAACGATTAGAAAATGAAACGAGCTAACTTGATAGATAGAAACTGTTGAGCATTAATTAGTGAGTCGAAGTAGATATGCTAATGGCCGCGCCTGATAGAAAATAATCAAGATTGTACCCGTGACCGGCGCGAAGCGCCGGAAAATTTTGAGATTTTGACCCTTTCAAGTCCACCAAAACGCATCTTTTCGGTTTAGAATTCCCCAAAATTTTTTCCTCAATGAGAACCATACCCAAAATTTTTTTCCTCATTTCGAATTTTTTTTCCTCAAAAGACCCCATTTGAGGAAAAAAAAAACGGTGAACCAGACGCAGTAATACCGTTTATACATTGTTCGATAGAGCAGCATCATACCTGTAAGACCTCCGACCAGTTGAGGGGGGGGGGGGGGGTAAATCCGAAATTTTGGGGGGGGGGGTAGGAAAAAGTCGAAATTTTTCCCAAAAAAGGTCAAAAAAACATACACTTTTTTGCAAATTTTTTTTTTTCCAAACTGGGGGAAGGTTGGGGGGGGGGGGAAATGATTTTGGGTATAGGGTTGGCCGAGTTGGGGGGGGAGGTCCCCCCCCAACCCCCGCCCCCAAGTACAGGTATGAGCAGCATAATCCCTGTGTGTTGATATTCAGAGCAAGTCACGTTAAACAATTGTTTGTGAAATATAACCATTTTCCCAGACCTACTTCAACTATCAAAGTTCCCCACCCCTATGGCATACCTGTACTTGGTGGGCGGGTTGGGGGGTATGTTTTTTGGCCTTTTTTGGGAAAAATTTCGACTTTTTCCTACCCCCCCCCCCCCCAAAATTTCGGATTTACCTCCCCCCCAACTGGTCGGAGGTCTTACAGGTATGCCCTATGGGGAACTTTGATTTGATGACAGTTATATTTGCTTTTTTCCGATGAAAAAAATTTTTTTCAGGGGAAGCTAATTTGATCGATCGAAAGAGCAAACTTATGACTACTGAATAGACAATGATTCTAAATTTTCATGCCCCTAGAAATATTTCATCCCGACTGTTGTTTCTCAAGCGACAAAGAGTGGGGAACTTTGATAATAATGTAATATTTTTAGCATCTCAAATTCGTCACACGTGATATTTTAGGACTTATCTTATAGTTAAGCTTATTATTGTGAGATAATAGAGATTTTCAAATAGTAAATTTACAAAAATTGCATGGGGTGGGAAACTTTGATATTTTTTAAAATTTGTGAAGCTATCAAAGTTCCCCACACATGATGGGGAACTTTGATCATACCCATGGCCGTGCGCAAGGGGGGACGGGGGGGGGCGGCCGCCCCCCCCCCCCATTGAGGCAGTAACTCTAAACCGAAAACATGCGTTTTGGTGGACTTTAAAAGGTCAAAATCTCAAAATTTTCCGGCGCGCTTCGCGCCGGTCATGGGTATAATTATAACTATATTCTACCAGGCGCGGCCGTTAGCATATCTACTTCGACTTACTAATTAATGATCAACAGCAGGGTTGGCAAAAACCCAGTTTTTGAAATCTTCATTTTTGGGTTTTTGGGTGGGTTTTTCTGGGTTTTTGGTGGGTTTTTCTAGGGTTTTTGTTCCAGTTTTGTACTAATGAATGATCATTTTACTTAAAATATATATGAGAATGTTATTTTTAACGTATAAAGTGTATTAAATTGCTGAACAGTGTTCAAGACTGACTATACATTTGGTTGTAACACGAGTCACGCGACTGCACATTGCACAACGATTTTATCGATTTGGCTCATTAAAACGATTGGCTGTTTATTGAATTTTTTATTGCATGATCTAAACACTAAAAATTGAAATGTCACTTTAAAAAATTGAAAATTACGGAAATCAAATTTCACGCTTCGGCTTCGCTCACTTCATCAGATTCACAGTCACGGGAACTTTCTAGCAGCCCAAAGTTTGTCTTAACGAATACCAGTTTGCGCACTGTTTCCGTCGACAATTGATTTCGCAGCTTGGAATGTATGAAGCCAAAGGTAGAGAAGTTTCTTTCCGAAGATGCGGTAGAGACAACGAGCGAAAAAAACCTCAATTAATTTTTTATACATGTAATACATTGAAACAAATAACATGTTATCTATGTGTACCTTCAGAGCGATTCGTTGCACCAGCGGCCAGTCAGCTCCATCTGTGAGCCAATACTCAAGGACAGACTTTTTCTTTTTGACGAGCATCTGGTCTGGTAGCGAAATGAGTTATTTTGTTTTTGTAATTTTGCCTCAATCATGTATTGCGTCAATTCTTGATACACAGCACTTTTTTGGTCAGCTAGTTCTGGATTTGCCACAGGGAAATTAACGATGAAATCCTCAATCTCGTTCTGGATTTGCCACAGGGAAATTAACGATGAAATCCTCATTTTAAAAGAATTAAGAAAAACCCAAAAACCCAAATTTTGTCAAAAAAAATGCACCCAGAAAAACCCAAAAACCCAGGTCTTGCCAACCCTGATCAACAGTTTCTATCATTCAAGTTAGCTGGTTTCATTTTCTAATCGTTTACAGTCAATTATGTCGCCGAAAATAGAGATTTTTCATCAAGTCTCTCAATTTTTTCGCTCGATGATTGGAATTTTTTAAACGTTTGCAATCTGAACTTTTGCGCTTATTGAAGGTGGAAATTGAAGACATCACTCTAGAACGCGATTTCAAAACATTTGTTCACGAATTATCTGGTGGAGAGATTTATTTTTCAGCGTTTTAGAATACAAAAACCCGAAAATTTTTCCGGCGCTGCGCGCCGGAATGGGAGGCAAATAACGCTTCATCAGTCTGATTTTAATTTATTTCCCAACGTTATGAAAGTTCATTTTCCAGCGTTTTAGAAAGTGAAAATCAAAAAATTTTTCCAGCGCTCGGCGCCGGGCCATTATATAGAACACCAATATATTCTTCATGAGCTCATTTTGACTAACATCCAGAATTTTCTCAATTTTTTTCCTCATTTTTGCAGGTTTCTGACTACAAATACAACAAAATGCTTGGGTATGCTCCTAAAATGCATAAAAAAGGATCCGTAGCCACATTATAAGCGTTTTTAAAAATGTGGAAAATTTTTGAAAAATGAGGAAAAAAATTTTGGGTCCGGTTCTCATGTGGAAAAAATCTTAGAGAAAAAAAAAACGGTGATGCACACTATATCAGCGTAAGATCAACATTTTCTGGGGCTATTCAGTGAAAAAATCTAGTCCGCCCCCCCATGAAAAAGTCCTGCGCATGGCCCTGATCATACCTGTACTTGGGGGGGGGGTTTGAGGGGACCCCCCCCCAACTTGGCCAACCCGGTACCCAAAATCATTCCCCCCCCAACCCCCCCCCCCAGTTGGGAAAAAATTAAAAAAATTTGCCAAAAAGTGTATACTGTTTTTTGGCCTTTTTTGGGAAAAATTTCGACTTTTTCCTACCCCCCCCAAATTTCGGATTTACCCCCCCTCCAACTGGTCGGAGGTCTTACAGGTATGACTTTGATGGACATCGGAACTTTAAAATACTCGTTTATTATAACGTTGACAAATAAATGGAAAGTAATCAAATATCCTGATATGATAAAGTTATAGTGCAAAAATATGATGGCATGCATTGCAATATTAAGTCATGAACATATAAAGTGCAAGTTCGAACTTTAAACGTTGTTCCAACTTTAAACACAACGCTCAGTGAGCAGAATTTAAAAAATGTAAGAAAAAAATTTAACTTACCCACAACGGCAACGGATCTGATTAGATCAACCAACATGGACTCTTCTAAATCCGACAAATATCTGGTAGTTCCAATACGGCCAGTGTGCAAATGTTTGACTTTGTTGTACAAAGTACCATATGGAATATTGTGCGAGTTGGCTGCTTTGTAAGTTGACTCTCCAGTAGATACCGCATTTATGGCGCTTTCGAGATCATACGTCGAATAGTTAGTTGAGTAAGCTCTGGCATCAGAGTTACGTTTGTAATTTCTAACCATTGTGCAATAATGATTAACTACTAAGTGCTCTAAACTTGAAGAATTGGTGTTTTTAGACTCGTTAATTCAGTAAAATTGAGGAAAAAATTGAAATTTTCGAGTTCAAAGTTTAATCTACAAGCATTGGAACAAACTTTCAAGCAAACTATCCAAAAGCATAATGACTTTGAATTACATGAGAAATCGATGGTTAAGTCCTCCATAATGACAAGTGAGAACCCAAAAAGGATGTTAATCTTGGGTAGTGATATTCTTCGACGCTGGAAAATCAATTTTCCGAACATTTATTTCAAGAATTAGATTTGAATTTTGTATTCAAAAGTTTTAATTTCTAGAATTTTACTGGAAAAATTTTAAAACCAATATAATCTATTTGTAATCTCTCATACTTGGTCGAAAATATATGAGTAAGCAGAGTATAAATTTCCGAAAGATATTTCCAGGAAGCGTTGAATTGATTTTACGTTAGAAAAGAAATAATCGCATCAAACAGCTCAGAGACTTGACGTATTGATCTTTCTCAAAAAGAAAAAATGCGAATCTTCATTAAATATCATGATAAATATTGAGGATTACCAATGAATACATGAGATAATACGTTCAAGATGATGAAAACTATTATAGATTATATGATAAATGAGGGTAGATAGGCTAAAAGCCGCGCCTGAGCTAAGTAATGCATAATAATGATTATTAAAATTATAATCGGCGCGAAGCGTCGGAAAATTTTGAGATTATGATCTAAAATGCATCTTTTCTGTATTCGATCCCCAAAATTTTCTTCCCGAAATGGTGAAAGAGCCCAAAATTTGTTTCCCTTTCCGAATTTTTTTCCCGAAAAGTTCGATTTGGGGAAAAAACAGTGTATTCAAGCATTCTGATGCTTTTGGATTCAGAAACCTGCAAAAATTGGGAAAAAATTGAGAATATTCCGGTAATGTTGGTCAAAATGAGCTGATGAAGAATATATTGGTGTTATACAAGGGGAGAGAAAGCATTTTAACGACAGAGTTGTCATGAATTCATGCTTTATTAACAGGGTTGGCAAGGCTTTGGTTTTTGGTTGTTTTTTTGGTTTTTTGAAAAAACCAAAAAAAATCTCTGCTTTTTTGGTTTTTTTTGCTTTTTTTTTCTAAAATCACTGGAAAACTGCTTTTTCCCAATATTCGATCTTCTAACATGTACACTATTTTTTTCCACGAACTTATTTCGATAAATGTGGAAAGGGGTCAAAATTTTTTCCACATGTGGAAAAATTTTTTTTCGTTCGAAAATCCTTGTTTTTTCGCTTAAAAATGCTCACAGACGCTTTATCGCACTGTTTTTGAGATTTTTCAAACCTTCCGGTGTTTTCAGAGAAGTTAATTAAGGTAAAATGAGGTGACTTTGATCAGGGGCGACTTTGATCAGAGTATGGCATTTGATAACTATTTGAGATCACTAGGTCATTTATGTGGTGCAGACAACCTCACACACAGCAGGTGTTGTCTACACAGCAAAAATGACCTGATGATCTCAAGTAGTTATCAAATGCCATGCTCTGATCAAAGTCGCCCCTGATAAAAGTCACCCCACTTTACCTTAATTAAAATTGAAGGAAAAATTGAAATGTTCGACTCTAAAGCCTAATCTACAAGCATTGTTGAACAAATTTTGCAGCAAACTGTCCAAAAGCATAATTGACTTGCAGGGTTGGCAAGGCTTTGGTTTTTTGGTTTTTATTTTTTTGGTTTTTAAAAAAACCAAAAAATTGGAAAATCTCTGGTTTTTTTGGTTTTTTTCCAAAATCATTGGGAAACTGTTTCATCACATTAGTCGATCTTCTAGGGATGTGTTGGTGTCAATCTAAATTAACAAAACAATTAAATTAGTTGAATTGACTTCACTACAAAGTGGAAAAAATTCGTATTTTTATGATTACATTTCGTACTCAAAAGATGTAATATAAATCAATCGATATCCTTTGTATCCATCTTGCAAGCACAGATTTAGTACATGAGTCAACTTTGCTATAATTTGCTCACAAAAAGTAGATGCTATGTATCCAACTACCATCTGATCACCCCACTCAACTAAGAACGTCAGAGCCATTAAAAAAGTTCCAAAATACTACACAAAAAGGGTTCTCAACTTTCCCGAGCTTTCTTCTAATGATCCTTTGACTGAATTAAAGTTAGAGACACTTGTTAATAAGAAGACGTTTGAATGGGCCATAATTGGAACTTAGAAACATATATATTTCGAGGACTGACATTAAGAAATACTTCTTTACGAATAGAGTTATTTCTATCGGGAATATACTTCCTTGAATCGATAATCACATAATAAAAATAGTAAAGTTTTTCGCTTTAAATTATAAAAATTCAATTTTAGCCAACTGTAAAAGCTATATATGCTTTTTTGACCATGCACAGCACATTCGCTTACTGCGTATTTATCTCGTATTTAATTAACTTATTCGTTCATTTTTATATCATCTTAACATTGCTCAGTGCTGTTGCGAATAAAATCATCATTTGTGTTATTGCAGCGAACTTACATATACGTTGTCAATGGCTGCTAAATAAAAAGAAATTCCGAACTTCCTCTATTCATTTTGAGTAGGACTTGGCTCTGCAATTATTATTTTCGGCGTTTGAAAAAATAGAAAAATTTACATTGTTGGGACTATTTTTCTACTAAAAATAGAACGCGTCTGATAGAAAACAATGACTGTTGTTGCCACTGTTTTTTTCTGCACAGTGCAGACTTTTTAGGCTCCATGCAGAATTTTTTGTGTGATTTCTGCACCGGTGCAGAATTTCTTGAGTCCTGTGTTTGATCACATTGGATATAGAAAAGATGCATTTTGGTGCATTTTAGAAGGTCATAATCCCAAATTTTCCGGCGCTTCGCGCCAGTTATAATTTTAATAAGCATTATTATTTATTTTCCAGCTCAGGTACAGCTTCTAGCATGTCTACCTTCACTTATATCATTTAATCTTTAATAGTTTTCATTATCTTAAACGTATTATCTCATGTTTTAATTTGTGATCTTCAATATTTTATCTTGATAAGATTCACATTTTTTCTTTGACACATTTTTTTTCAGAAAGATCAATACGTTAAGTGTGTAAACTTTTTAAAACGATTGATCATTCTTTTCTTAACCTAAAATCAATCATAGAAATTACGACTTTTAAACACAAAACTCGAATCTAATTCTTGAAATAAATGTTTGGAAAATTGATTTTCCAGCGTCGCAGAAAACCTTTTTTGGGCTCTTACTTGTCATCATAGAGCACTTGACCGTCAATTTCTCATGTAATTCAAAGTCAATATGCTCTTGGATAGTTTGCTGGAAAATTTGTTCCACGATGCTTGTAGATTGGATATCGATCAAACTCAAAAATTTCAAATGTATCCTCAATTTTAATGAATTAAAGGCTCTAAAAACACCGTATGGTTTGAAAAAACTCAAAAACATAAATAAAGCGTCTAAGAGCATTTTAAAGCGAAAAACGACTTCGGGAAGATGGGGAAACAAACTTTGACCCCTTCCTCCATTTGGGGAAAAGGCCCGTGAAAAAACTGGTAACAGAAGTAAACTGCAGTGCAGAGATTTAGTTCTGACTTTTCTGCACTGAGCCATATCTGTACTTGGGGAGGGTGGGCCCCCCCTCAGCTTGGCCAACCATGTACCCAACATCACTTAACCCCCCCCCCCCAACCTCCCCCAGTTTGGAAAAATTAAAAAAATTTACAAAAAAATGTATGTTTTTTGGCCTTTTTTAGGAAAAATTTCGACTTTTTTCTACCCCCCTCCCCCCAACTGGTCGGAGATCTTACAGGTATGCACTGAGCAGATAGCCTGGTGCAGAAAAAAATACTGACTGTTGCACTAATGACGAGCTCGAAGCACCGAAAAGTTTTGAGATTTTGGACTTTTTGAAGTTCACCAAAACGCATCATTTTGATTTTGAACTGGCAAAAAATTTTTACATAACCTTGTGAAATCCCATCTTTTTTCCATGTTCCAAATTTTCTCCCTCAAAATATCTTGTTTCAGAAAAAAACGGCGCCTGAAATCCCAAAAAATTTTCACATCCCTTAAATTTTAGTCTCGAAAAAGTTCGATCTAGGAAAAAATAGTTGTACTCCGTGTCCATACATACTTGTATGAACTGGTTTAATATCGAAATCTATTTCCTATTTTTCTTAGTTTCACGAGCTGAATGACCTACCACGGGTATAACGAAGATTGTATCAGGGGACCTGCGAACAATTCCTACGATCAGCTGGAGCGAGAGCGAACTCGGTTACAGCTTAAAGCGTTTATTGACGACTGGAATGCTAATCGGCTGGATTTATTCGCCATTAACGAGCCGAATGATGTGAGGAATTAGAAACGTTGAAATTGGAAACCCCATCCCCTAATGCGGTCGGACCTACCCAAATGGTCTATCTTCAGCTGCATTTTTGTCTATTGTTTCAAATTCTGTTATTTTTACTTATTTTTTCCGTTTCTTTTTCCTTCTCTGGTCCTGCTCATCTGTTTTTCTTGTTTTCCTGTATTTTTTGCTTTCAGTTTGTCTTCTTTTGATCTGTTCTCTTTTTCTGATCGAAAATGTTCTAATATTTTTTCCTTTATTCATCTGGTCCTGTTTTTGTGAATTTGTTCAATGTGTTCACTTTCGCCGAAGAAAGCAGAGAAAACAATTATTTTCGAACTTAATCTTCTAGGAATTGGAATTCCACGGCGTTATGCGGTTCTATTTTCAAGAATCTGGTCAAAAAGTGGCTACAAAATGCATCCGAGTTTCCAGCACGGCTACGGTTCGGGCTGTCGTCGAAGCTTTGGTCGAAAAATTCCACCCCGACATGAAAATGTTAACTTTGCCGACCTATTCGCTCTGGGAAATCCACGAAAATGGCGCCGTTCGCGAACGGCAAATGTGCCCGGACGAAAAACCCCTATTAGTTCAATTGAATTGGCATAACGACGATCGCGAAGGCAGATTTTTGTTGAAAAATGACGACGATTCTTTCAATGTTGTTCAGGTTAGTTTTTAGTGCATCGAGATTCGAGGTCTGGTGAAGGGAGTAAAACAACTTTATCGGGGATGGAGTCATCATTTGCCCAAAATTTTAGGGCGGGCAGTCTTTGAAGAAAAAATAAGATTTTTTCGTAATTTAAAATATAAAGGTCGGAAAGTTTCTCAAAAAATAGTAATTTTTATGTTAAAAGTATGGAAACACATATTTATCGCACGAAGTGCCGAAAAATTGAGGAAAAAGAATTGGACTTTATAAATGACCATTTTTTCCAAAAATTGTTCTTTCCGACTAAAACGGCGAGAATTCCAGACATGATCAACGTATCTTGATGGGAGTCGCCATGATGGCCGGGGATTTCTGGGGCGGTTCATTTCTTCAAGTATGTTCCAGCGTGAAAATTGTTTCCAATATTGTAAAGCTAATTTTAGATCTCGGAAGATAAAGAAAACGACCCCAAAATGAAGCGTAAACTGTCGAAAAGAGAGCGAAAAGAACAAACTAAGGTAGAAAAGTTACATCGCGCCAATTCTTCTACGGCTTTGAATGAAAAACCCGCGGCCAAAGCTTCGGATATTTTGTATAGTCAAGTTCCTAATACGAACTTCACTCGAACGATTTCCAACCCGGAAATTGTAATGAAAAAACGTCGCGAAAGAAAATTGGAACAAAAATTGAAAGAAATCACCGACGGTATAAATGTCGAAATTTCGAATTTTTGCTTTTTACCAAATACTTTTTTTGCAGGAGGTAGCTTAAAAATCTACGGCCAAGATTTGAGTTCGTCGAAACCTTACGTCACTTTATTAGTATCAATAAAAGATAGAGCCGACAAAATTGTGAGCGAAACTTTAGAAAAATACGGTTTCGATTGGAAAATGGACTCGGATCGATACGAATTGGTGATGATCAAGGAGGATAAGCTACGAATTTTAGAAAATCACGATCGTCCGCTTCTTTTGTTGACTACGGAAGACAAAAATAGTACTAAAATTTGAAAATTTAAGAACGGGACGGATATCCATATCAATCGACATCCTACATCACACGGATATCTAGTGCTTCACACTCCCGGGCATGCGTATAATGTAACGGGGCCCTGTGGTCTGAGGAGTGGTCGGACGACTTTTTTGGAGCTGGGGGTCCGTAATTCCCAAAATTTTGGGAGAAGGGGTCTGTGAAGGAAAAAAAATTGATTTTTTCACGAAAAATAGTTTGAAAATAGTGATTTTTTTCTAAAATGACCGAAAAAATGTATTCATGCCGCGGAGCGCCAAGAAAATTGATGTTTTGACATCTTTTTTCAAAAATTGACATTTTTCAGTATTATGTCTGCAGAAAGTATGCGGGTCCCTACAGGGCTTAGAAAATCCTGGGTAGAGAGTCGTCCAATGGCTGGCCATATGGTCGACAATTTCTGGGTGGGGTCCCATAACACTTCCCCCTCCAATTACATGTAACGGATCCGATACATTCAAAAAAGCGGGTCCGTCCCATTTCAACCCGAAGATGTATCTCGAAAAAATATCTTAACATTAATTTTAAGATACAACTACTTTCCACGTTCGACGACGCACAAATTTTCCTACCACCGCAGTCCAAACGATCGAATCCGATCATCCAAAAACGTTAAATTCGCCGCCGTCAAAATCGCCCTCAAAAATCCCTAATGGCGAACTTTTGCCGGCCACGTTGGAAATTTTGAGTCCGCAAAATGAAGACGAATTTATCAATTTGTTGATCCGACGAATCGGCTTTAACGAAACTGGCGGCGATCAAAGTTTCAAATTGAGTCCTTCGTACGTTATTTATATGTGTTGCCGTCGAAAATTGTCCACCGTTGAAACGAAATCGGAAAACGACGTCGATCTTTTACGTTTGAGCGATTTTTTGACGAAAATTGTCGATACGCTCCACGTTACTATTCAGGTATAAGTCATTCAATTTTTGAAAAATCGAAAAATTTTCAATCTGATTGGTAGGAGAAAATTTTTTCATTATTTCGAATTTAGAAAAATAAAAAAAAAATTTATAAATTCTGAAATGAATTTATTCAATTTGGTTTTACAGGATTATTGTCACGATGCCTTAAATCTCGCATTTTGGACGTCGAATTGCGCCGAATTATTAAATTTTATAAGAAACGATCAAGCGTTGTGCCGTTTGTCGACTCCGGAGCCTCAGGAATCGCTAATCGACGTTTTAGAAAAAGCCTATCAACATTTAGTCGTATGCTTTAAATTGGAATTACGTTTATGTATGCCGAGTATGCTAAAATTCGACCCATCGCTTTGCGGTTCGGCGGCATTAGTAGAAGATCAAATTTCGAGCAGTAAGAAAGAACGGTTTGACTTTTGTAAATTTAAAATTTTGCGATATCTTTTTTTGTAAATCAAAAATATATTTTACAAAAGTCATTTGTAATTTTTGTACAAAGTTACTGGGCGATTTTTCCAATTTTCCGTGTTTGAAAACATCTTTCGGGGCAGCCAAAGCGAAAAACACCAAAAAATTAGATTTTCATATTTGCGTTGATTTAAATGCTTTTTAGGTCTCTATTTTTACGCCGACGAATGCAATCTTCATTGTGGTTTACACAGCGGAAATTCGAACTTTCGAAGCTTTCAGATTTACTTCTGAAATCAGTTTTAGCAAAAAAAGCTAGATCTTTGACGTTTTTAATGCAAAAAAAAATATCGCAAAATTTTGGACCAAACCTTTTCATAATCTAGACTTTTTGATCTCTGACGGTTTTAGTGTAATGATACATAATATGTATTTTTTTTAGAATTCCTATCTTAGAAAACGTCTTTTGAGCATACACGTAAAGAGCTCGTTAGGTTTAGAAGTTCACGCTGCTCTTCTACGGATTTCCATTTTTTGGCCTGAAAAAGTCCGAAAACCGGTTCAAAATTATTAATTTTTGTGTTTAAGAACCCGTAAAGATATGTATTCTCAAATCACAATATAAAGTGCCATAAAATGATATTGTCGACCTTTTTTTCAAAAGTTATTATTTTCGGGCAAAAATTGAGACTTATGACTGCCGCTGAACAAATGGCATTTCGGACTGTTTTCAATTCTGAGAATATTTTTAAATGACCATTTTCGGTCGGAAATTAACCGTTTTATGTTTGAAAATGTGCATTTTGTTCTCCGAAATTGTCATTTTTAAGTTTTTTGTAAAAATGGCCAATCTTTGCTGAAAAATGAACATTTTTACAATCTTTGTTCTAAAATGAGCATTCTCTACCGAGAAGCGATGTTTTTGACGGGTTCTATATGTTCAAAAATGGCCATTTTGAGAAATCGACAATTTTCAGGTTCATTTAGAACAAAAAATTCCCTCCAGAGGTTCCCAAGGTCAGATTTTTTAGGTAGGGGTAAAGTTGAAAATTTGCAGGGGTAGTCTAGCTATAAATGTCCTCTAAACACGTCATTTTGTCTCAAAATTTGGCAGCTAATTTTTAGGACTTTAGGCAGGGGTAATACCCTCATCATACCCCTCCCTATGGGGTAGTCTGATAGCTCGCCTATTTTAGCGAAGAATTTTTGGGATGCGTATGATTTTAAGGCTCCATACCCGGAAAACAGCTCTTATTTGATATTTTTCCTGGCATGAGTTTTGTGCAAAAAAGGCAGAATTATTCACCTATGGACGAAAACTTCTTTGCAAAGTTTTTTCCAACGTTTGCGAAGCTTGTACAAAAAATTTAATTTTTTTTACGCTTCGTACAGAACAGTTCAACATTTTAATTTCATTGCTGCTGTAAATTTTTCATTTATTTATTTCAAGATCAAGTTATCGAATGTTTAAACTGGTGCATGGACATTTTGCGCCAATGCCGTTTGAACGCCGGCTTGACGATTCAAATTTTTTCGCATAATTTTCACTTCATCAACATGTATCTATTCAATTGGTTAATTAGTCGCGAAGGTTCGGTCTATTGCCGCCGGAGTTGGGGTCGTTGTTTAAACAATAGATTGCAGCTCGTTAAACAATGGGCCGAGCGTCAAGGTTTAGAAATGGCCGCCGACTGTCATTTGGATAAAATAACGCAGGTTTAATAGTAGATCACATTGTAGTTTATTGTTGAATGAAATTTTACTCATTTTCAGGCTGCCATTCTCCTAAAAAGTCCCAAAATGAACCCGGACGATATGTACAATTTGTCGAATTCCGTTTGTCTAAAATTGAACAGTTTACAAGTGAAAAGCTTATCAGAACGTTACATACCCGATCAACAAGAAGCACCCGTTCATCCTTCATTTATCAGAAGTTTAATACAGGTATAAATACAATTTACAAAAAGAAAATCGATGCGTTGTAAATTTTTGATTCTTTTATAAAGTTCTCCGCTAATCGATGCGACGGAGTTTTGCAGCGAGAACAACAGGCCGTACATTTAGAAGAAGATTTAGAATTGAATATGCAACTGCTTATCCCGGACGACGGTTATTCTACAGATTTGATGCGCGGATTGACTCCCGGATTAAAGTCATTTTTGGATATCTTACTTACAACTGGTATGGATTTGTCTCTAAATTTAATGTAGTGAATGCACTAAAATTTGCTTTTCAGGTGAGAAAATCTGAAAATTTTGATAAAAACCGATTATCTTTGAAGAAAAATAGTCATAAATGCTAGGGATAGGCCGGGTATCCGGATCCGCGGATATCTGCCTAAATTTTAGGATCCGGATCCGCTAAACCAGATTTTTTTGGATCGGGATCCACTGAACGAAATTTTTTAGGATCCGGATCCAGATCCGCTGTTGTCAATGATTAAGATCCGGTCATAATCGGATCTTTATTCATTACTATTCACATAAAACTTTGCAGTATTGAAAACACCAAAAATTTTCCGGCGCTTCAATTCTTTGCAATACTATTTTTCTACAAATCGTGCTTTATGGAGAAAAAATTTCCAGTAAAGGAAAAAGTGTTGGCGGTTCTCCTGTATGGAAAGGCGAATTTTGGTCCATTTCAGAACGTCAAAATCTATCTTTCCAACTTTTTTGCAACTGTAATTTTAAACATGAAGCCGAGTTTGAATTGAGAAGCATCATGGAACTAATTCACAGAAATTTCAGGTTTAACTCGAATTTTTTCAGATTTATCAGAGTTATGAGTATATTTTCTTAATTTGCAAGATGATTATGAAGGACGGGAACTCGAGTGCTATCGGGAAGAAACTTTGTGCGAAAATACATAAAAGATTATGGTTTTTTCAGTGTATAAAAAAAAATTTCTTCGTACAGAGACTTTTTGACCGATCTTTGTACAGGTACAAAGAGGCTTGTACAAAAAAACACTGCAATGGTAGCAAAATTATACTTGAGAAACAGTAATTTTTCAACAGTATCACCCTTCAAACGATTTTTGGTCATAAATTTGACCAGCACCACTGAATAGCTGTTCATAGGGGACACTTTTCGCTGGTGCTAATTTAAGTTTACTTTCTGCATGAAGCAATTGTCCAGAGATGTTTGAGATTTAAGTTCATGCTCTAATTTGGTTTTTGAGTTGCTAGGTTCATTTTTTGGCTATCTTTAAAGGAAACACAAAAATTTATTCTTCAACATTTTTATACTAGTAGCAATTTGTTTCACAATTACTTCTATTTTCATTATCTTCTTTTTATTTAGTCGCAAACTGCTTATACTCGTATATTGCCATATGTTTCCTCTCGAAATGTTTTCTCTGACATCCAGTAGCACAACCTTTTCTGGATAACTGTATTCTGCATTTATTGCACCTTGCCTTTTCTTCATCATCTAGGAACACTGTGAAGTAGTCCCACACTCTGCTAGTTAAAGAAGAACTTGAATCCATAATTTCTGAAAAAAGTTTTCATTTCTATTTATTTCCTTTCTGATGGAACCAATATTAATCTAAGCATGAATACAATTTAATGAATGAAAATTACTAATTAGTACATGTTAACTATTCCAATAAACGAACACCTCAATTATTGACACAAATGAATATAAATTCATACAACTCAATTTTAGACGAATTAGACTTAGTACATATACTTATTGAAAGATCCGGATCCGGTCGGATCTGTTCCTCAAGATCCGGATCCGGATCCGCTGAACAAAATTTTTTTGGATCGAGATCCAATCCGGGTCCGCTGAACCTAATTTTTCAAGATCCCGATCTGCTGTCGCCAAAAAAGTCGATCCGGCCCATCCCTAATAAATGTTAATTTTAATGTTTTCCAAACTTAATCTTAAAAATCTGGGCAGTTTTTCTTTATTATAGGTCTTTGTCGAGTTATTGTATCATCGCATCCTAATGCAATGTGGAATTGTCATTTTAAGAATCAGGAACAAGAACAACCACCGGAATACATCCAAGTATGTGATTTGTAATGAGTTCATTCACCCTATTCTTAGTACAACGAGTACCTTAAGAGCTTTGGTTTAATCGGCTTTTTGAAATCTGAAAAATCCTTTAAGTTAATTATTTGCAAGAAATTTCCTATGTATATGCCTTTATGGCTCCAGAAATGCACGACAAGAGTTTTCCAGGAGGTAGGGTTCTTGGACTTTCTATGGAGCTGGGTTGGGGTGGGTGAGGAAAAAAACAAAAAAAGTTCCACAAGCTTGCTTTTCATACAAAATATGCCTCAAAAATATCAAAAAAACTGTCCTCGAAAAGTTCACGGAGGGGTGTTTGACGATTTTTTCAGGCCAGGATTGGGATGTTCAGGGTCTCAGGTAGAAGGGTTTACCTCATCCCTGACCCTCTCTATGTGCATGCTTGTATGTATATGGCTCATCATTAAAAACTAATTAATCAAAAATGGTGCAAATACAAAAAAAATTATATTTCCCATTATAAAATAATCACAATCCTGTGAAATTTTCACCTAATTTTTGTAAATTAAATGGAAAATATCCAACTTTTTCAAATTTTGTCCAACTTCGCTCATTTACAGTTGTTTTACGGTTTTTCACGTCAAATAAAACGAAGCTTATCTGATTGATACTTGTAACATAATGTTTTAAATTTTAGAATTGTGTACATATTGGACGTTCACATTCTTACTAGTTAATTAGAGATTATTTTCTTTCTTTTTGTTTTATAAATCGGAAATTTGTTATGTTATTGCCTCACCAAAAAGTAAAGATTTTAGAAGAATGATTTTTTAAATTTTAGTAATCCATCCACTCCTTAAAGCGCTGAACTGTGGCATAAATTGCGCCGGCGCTTAATCAATTCTGTATTTTTAGACAACGTTTTTTTTATGAAATTGGCATTCTGAAATCTACGAAATTACATGCCAATAAGTCGATTAATTGAGAAAAAGTTTCTCACGTTGTTGGCTACGGGCTATTGATTTTTCAAATCCAAATCACTGGTCTCTCCAAAAGGTGTATCATTTAAAAAAAATAATTCTACTTTTTGCGATTGAAATAAAAGTTCACTGTAACCACAATTGTATTTAGGCTCCTATTGTTGTAAAACCGATCGATCCGCAAAACGAATTTTGTCTAATTACGATCCAAAAAGACGCCAACGGAGGCGTCGGATTGAGTATCGTTCAAGGACAAAGCGATCAAAGTCAACAGGACGGCATTTACGTACGAAAAGTCATGCCAAATAGCGCCGCTTTTAGGGTAGACCGAGTTCCGAATTTTCGATGAATAATCTTTGATACAGAATTTTATTCTACAGGATGGTAGGCTGAAATGCGGCGATCAAATTTTGGCCGTCAACGGTCAAAATATCGCGGGTGTGTCACAAGAAGTGTAAGTAAAAAATTGAGTCAAGTGAGATTTAAACGCTTGTACGTCCCTCAAAATTGAAGATGAGTCATTCCAAATCATATTTTTGAATAGATCCCGAGTAAATTCATCGATTAATTCCCAATTCACACCGTTTTTGAACAAAAAAATTTTCAGTAGAGAAATTCAGAATTTTGATTACAAATTTATTTCCAGCGTGGCTCAGTTAATCGCCCGTAGCGGTCATTCAGTTACATTCGAAGTGGATAAAGGGGCGGCGTATCGAAACGGTCTTTCCGCTTGGCTAACGGCCGACGTGGTCGAAGAACGATCGTCATCGCCGGCCGTTGTCGCCGCTCAAAATTTTAGTTTAAACGGTGCTGTCGTCAATCAAATGATGGAAAATTTCAAATCGAAAGAAACTTTTAAACCGAAAGAAACTTTACATGGCCATATGGATCCTGTTTACACTGTGAAAAATGATTTCGTTCCTCATACGACAAATGTGCAAACAAAAATTACGTCGCCGACGCTATCAAAATCGTTCGGATCTCTGACGATGAAGAAAACTTCGCCGGTCGTCGACGCTGTTGTAGCGGAAGTAAAAGTGAGTATCAATTTTTTAAATTCATCGATTTCTAAAAATCATTTTAAAATTTAATTGTAATTTTAAAATTTCAATTTTTAAAGTTTTTATAAATCTTCCTTCTTACACATTTTTATTCCAATTTCTGAGTAGTATTTGCTTCTTTTATTTTTTTTTCTTTATTCTTCATCCAATAATTTTTCTAGTAATTTTTTGATTTATCTCTTTTCTTTTTTCATTATTTCATATAAAGTTTTCATTTATGTATTTTTTATTTGTTATCTATTTTTCTGTCATTTTTATTCTATTCATTTTTTTCTGTTCGTCTTTTCCGTTCCCTTTAATTTTTTTATCCTTTGTTTTGTTTTTTTCTCATCTATTTCTTTTTCAATTTTTGTTGCCGGTTTTTCTCAATTTTTTTCTACATAGATAGTTTTCTTACGCTCCTTATCTTGTGATAAAAGATAAAAAACAAAATATAAAAAATTCGGAAAAAATCAAATTGAAAACAAAAAAAGAATGACAGTTAAGAGAAAGTGAAAAAATACATCGGAAAAATTAATAAAATTGAAGAAAAACCACTATAAAGTAAAGTGAGAAATCTATGAGCGTCAACTAACAAAAGACCAAAAATTGAAAGGTAGGCTGGAACAAGAAAAACAAATGACGAAAAATTAAAGATGAAGAATGAACGGAGGAAAGAAAAAAGGAAAACCCATGTAAAAAATTAGAACAAGCAAAAGATCAAAAATTAAAAAAAAAACACCAAATGGCAAACAAATAGAAAATTAGAAAAACAAGAGCATGAAATGCACATGAAAAAAATTCAATGAAAATTTAAAAAGTTAAACGAACAACAAAGAATGGAGAAAAATTGAAAGAAAACAAAAAATGCAGAGATGCAAAAGTTTTTTTTGGGAAAAATGACTTTTTTATGCAAAATTTTTTCTTTCAGTCGAACCAAAGACCCCGCGTTTCACCACCCAAAGCGCCGATTGCTGAACCCTCGGAAGATGATCAGCTCGAAGTGAGTGATCGATGGTCTTTTTTTAGGTTCGTTAAAATTTGTCTTTTCAATTTTTTGTTTTTTGTAGGTTGAGCGTATAATGCTCGAAGAATTGATTCGCCTAGAAACTAGACCTTATTCGTCATTATCGATTGATCAACAAAATAGATACCGAGCTTTGAAACATGAGCTGGACGTGAAAAAAATGCCCATTTCGGTGGAAAATGCGCCAATTACGAGTGATTATGGAGAACGTTTTTCGACCAATCACATTCTAGAAGATATAATCGAACCAGAGTGAGTTTTACGCGTGAATCTATTTGGTTCTAATTTTTATGTTGTATTTTCTTAGTTTTTTAATCTTTACTTTTTTTTACTTTTTTAGCTCTCATTTTTTTCTATCTCTTAACTTTTTGTTATTTTGTTACTTTCATTGTTTTTATAGTTAACTACCACTGACTTAGCTTTGCTTTCTACTTTTATTCATTTTTAGCTTCTTCTATTCGGATTATTTTTTCTTTTTTAGTTGTTTTTTATTTTTCGAGCCTTCTGTTATTTTGTTTTTTCGCTGTTTTGTATATTCTTTTTCTTGTTTTGCTATTTTTATGTTTCTGTTTCCAGTTTATATCGTCTTTTCGATTTTTTCCTTCCTCAATTCTCCGACTTATTATATTGTAAAGTTTTCATTTTTCATTCTCGATATTTTTTTATTTTTTTCGATTTTCAATTTCTCTTTTATTGTTTTTTAGCTTTTTTTATTTTTCTTTCTTTAGATTTGCTGGATGTTTTCTTTATTTTTTAGCCTTTCGTTGTTTATGTTTTCGTCTTTTTATTTTTTAGCTTCTTCAACTGATTTTTTAAAATTTATTTTCTTTTGTGTCGTTGTCGTTTTATTATTTTTAGTGTTATTTTTTCAGCTACCAAATGCCAGAAAAAGCCGAAATTATCGATAATAAAGATTTGGCCAACCTTTTAGAGTAATATTCAACTAATTTTGATGCACACATTAGTTGAAATACGTATTTTTGTTCCAGAAAACGATTCGTAGTCGACGACGGCGAACGGAAAAAAATTTACGTTTTTGAAAGGGAACAATCCGTCGAAACGGACGACTGTCGTCGGGCTCAAGTTCTCGGCGCTCAAGAAGTTTACAAAGATCCGCGGCACGAACGACTTAAAAATTTGCAGCAAAATTATCAAACTTCGCACGTACTTAAAAAACGTGTTTATATATTTATTTTTTATATTTACTGTAGCTAAATTTTTTAAGGAAAATATGGAAAAACTGAGCTTCAAAGATAAAATGAAGCTTTTCGCCAAGGAAGTGGGCGAAGTGACGCCGCCCAAAGATCGTCTGAAATCGTCGAGCGCCCAACGCGATATCGAAGCTAACGTTATAAAAGGCGTTTCGAAATGAAATACTGTTTCTGCGAGGGTTAGCAACAAATTGTCACTTGATGGACTAATTGATCAAAGGAATGTTATGTTGTGCCGTTTTTTCCACCCTTTTTGGAATCCAATTATTTATACCTGTTTTTTATCTTTGTGTTATTTTGATGTAAATATGATCGCCACATGATGTAACGTACGGCTTCACAGAAACTTGCATATTTTTACTCGAGCATGTAGGAAAGCTATACTTATGTGGTAGTCAGACAGAATGTGTAATTTATTATCATTTACTTTTTTAATTGATTTTATTCTAGTATCTTGTTTTAATTATTGTCTTGGCTTATTTTTGTAAATATCGTAGAATCTTTTCCTCATGTGGAATAAAAACGTATGTTTAGATAGTACCAGATCACCTCGAAGTCATCGCACGCCCAAAAATTGCTGACAATAATGACTCGTGAATGAGGAATTTTTTTTTATTATGAGCGCTGAACAGAACAAATGAAAATTTCCTGCCATAATTTCTTTATTAGGTTGAGATTTCTTGACTCGGCATTACTATCAGTCTGTCGAACTTAATTCCATCCAAATCCAGCCATTGCATGATTCTGGCATTCCCTATGGCGTGCGGACGTTTAAAAATAGCGCATCAAATCAAAGCTGATTTCTTGCTGTCTTCAGCACGATCGACCGCATGCGCTCCAGCACTCCTAATTTTGTTTGTTTCAATTTTTAAACTTGTTTGCCAGACTACTCACAAAACTGGCACAGAATGAAACGTGCTGTTTCACGACATTTTGGAAAATTAACATTTCTTAATACAATATGCAGAAATTTGTTTTTGTCACACTGCGATGACAGTATTATTTCCCTGCCACACACACCGCATCCTAAAATTGTCTGGCTAGCCTTATTTCAATACAAAATTTTTGATCATACGTCCGTGTTGCAGAATACTCGATCATTGAATTTTCTCTTGACAAACTCATTGGGAAAATATCATGAAAAATATCTTCGAAAAGAAACCCCAAATTCCAGAGGAAGTGCATCCCCAAAGTTTGGCTAAACATGGACGACGCAAAAAAGACATGTTTTTTGACACGATTGCAAAAAATCGATGTGCAGTTGAGTTTTTCTATCCCGTATACGACGAAAAAATTTAGGATTCGAAGTGGAAAATTCGAGTTTCCTTTTTCCAATACGAATCGTCAGTAAATAGCTACCTAAAAGGAACAAATTTTGGACCCGGTGTCTTCAATGGGTACTATAGCCTGTTTTTTATAAAATGCTTCCAAATAGAAAAGTGACACAAATCAGTGTCACGTGCCGCTCAATTCTCCAACGTCACGTGATCCCGATCATGCCGACATTTCGTTATTTTTCATGTTTCGTTTATTACTTGATCATGCTTTTGTTTATTTCATTTTTACACATGCATTTTACGTTCGTTTTTTATATTTCTATATTTCGTTTTGTTGTATTTTTATTTCTTTACAAACGCGGGCTACAGTAGGCCCTTTAGCTAAAAACTTCCGCCAGTCGTGCTCCACGAGCACATGGCTATTTTTGGTGCACTCACGCACCTCTTATCATCAAAATTAGCGTCGTTTTTGTTACGCAAAAACGACTAGCTAAGAAGTTTTAGCTAAAGACGTTTATATGCTTAGCATAGGCACTGCAGTCGGCCTCAGTGCTAAACGCATGTGAATGAAAAATGTCTATGTGCTCATAGGCATCTTCTGCATCGCGTCTAGCTGCAGAAGTTAGCTTGAGCGCCGAGAAACTCCGCCCAAGCTGCAGCTGTAGCCAAACATGTCCTTAAAAGGACATGTTTCTTTAGTTTTTCGCTCATTCTTGGGTTCACCAAGCTTTCGTCCGGTTGTAACTCCGCGTCCGCCGCTCTTCGTCGAATTTGCATATTTTTATTGTACACCCGTGCGTCCGCCGCCTTACTACCAATAAATTTGCATGAATTTACCCTTGTTCACTGCGTCCGCCGCTCACCGCCTACAGTACCCCCGCTGCCCATCAGTGCCAGGTGTCCGACCGTGCCGGTTCGTGAATTAACGTTGGAGTTTCACCTCCCGCTCGCTCCCGCTCGCCACCGCTCGCCGCCGCTCGCCGCTAGGACGCTTTGAGGATCGCATCCCCGCTCCCAGTGCCAGAAGACCGAAAGCATCCAGGGACTTGCCACCCGTTGCGTCGAATTACTTGAGAAACAGGACTAGGTGAGTCTTCTCAGGGGATTATTGTTATTTGTGGGGTATTTGTTGGGAAATCCTTCCTAAGTCGGTTTTCCCTAAGTCCACAGATAAGTAGGGGCCTCCACCTCTCGGGTTCGGGCTAAAAAGGGGCTGCCTGGTTCATAATCGGGTCCCACAAATTAGGTCATTTTACGGGTGACCCTGTCCCCGCTCTCACTGAGTAGGACTCGGGGATTGTCGCACCTAGCCTGGCAGCGTTGTCCATTACCCTACAGCAAGACCCCAAGGACAACACAAGAGAACCAACTATAGACCTCTCTATAGCCACCATTTGCCAGGTTAGGCCCCAACGCCAACTCGGGAAGCCTGGGGAAAATGCCAGTATCCATCAGGAGTCACAGCCTATTACTCACTGTAATAGGATCAATCTGATATGGTTCACCATCAATGTGACGTCTAAAACACGGTATTACCTGATGAGATACCCAAACCTCCCCAGCTCTCCCAAATCCGCATGCCATACACGTGACATGTACGGCGCAACCTATGACATGGCGTAAGGTGTGACATGGCGAGGCTGGAAAATCGATCTTAAGTCTGGCACTCACCCTTAAGTGCAAAAATCTCACCCTTGGGTCGGAACTACCCCCAGGTCGGGTCAACTCCCATTTTAAGTCGGACAAGCCCCCTTAAAATTGGGTACTAGCCATCCAATAAGTCGGAGACCCCCCCAGATTCGGGTTTACTGCCTCATGGGTCGGGAATGTCCCTTATTTCGGATTACCGCTACTGTAGGTCGGATACCTCCCCTCAAGTCGCGTATTATTACTGTAAGTCGGAATTTTTCCCGTGCCACCGAGAGTTATTACTGTAGGTCAAAATTTATCCCTGAACATCGAGTTTAATGACTGTAAGCCGGGGATCTGCCCTTATGAGTGATCTAAATGTGATCTATATGTGTAAATAATTATCTCATGCGTGTGTATTATCCCCTATGAGTAATAAATTCCCCCTGAGTCGAGTTATTTATCCTCAGAGTCGAATTATGTGTCCCCAGAGTTGAGTTATATATCGAGTATTCTGTATTCCTCCTCTGATTCATTCTGTACATTCTGCATCCTTATCTGTGTTGTAAACTACCTTACCTGCGTCTTTTCCCTCATTCCCCCCCTTTTTTTTTCTCTAATCCTGGTTGGTATACTGTAGCCCTCAGGGTGGGTGCCATTACAGTGCGCCTGTGCCCATTCCCGTACTGTAACTACAGTATACCCATACGCGGGTACTGGTATCACAGCTGTAGGGGTTTACGGCCTCTCCTGCCTGTTGGTGGTCCGTGACCCCATGATACCGTACACCCTCCACGTATGATTCTGGACGTCATACGTGGCTGCGATCTGTTAATTGTGTACAGTATTTTTGTATGTCGGCGGAAACTGTCGGAATTGCTCACTTTTCCGGCCCCAAAAAAAAAAAAATTTTTACACCGATTGTTTACACCATTAACACGCGTATGCCCAAATCCCGTATTCCCCGTCTGTGGTTATTCTTTCCTCAGGTCATCTGAGCGGTGTCCAAGAAAAAAAAAAAAAAAAAAATAAAAAAAAAAAAAAAAAAAAAAAAAATTTTTTTTTTCTGTTTTGCTGCCACCGCTACAGTATGCCAAACTTACGTAAGTTTCTCTCTCTTTCTTATTTCTACCTACTGTAAGGTCTGTTCTCTTCTCTTCTCCGGTTGTTGCAACATAGACTTTACGGGTCATGTTCGTTGACGTCAGCAACAACAATGTTACGGGTTGTTGTTGTGTGGTTCAGCCTCACGGATGCAACCACTGACGTCTGCAACAGCTGCTTCACTTGCTGTTGCTTTGAAGGGTGGGTAGCCCTCCGGGTTCTACTCCTGACGTCAGCAACCGACATTACGTGTTGTTGTTTAAGTTAACACTCCAGCAGTAATGACTTCTGACGTCTGCAACAGGTGAAGCCAACGTTGTTGTAACAGGTTCGGCTGGTTCTCTGCACCCCATCTGTGACGTCAGCAATGGTGACGCACCGTGTCACTATACAAAGATGTGCAGGTCTTACGGGTGCCACATCTGACGTCTGCAACAACTGCATCTCATGTCATTGACTTAAGGTATCAGACCCTCGGTTCCACCTTTTGACGTCAGCAACGGCACCATCACGTGATGCTGTATACCGATAGCTGGCCTCAGGGCCCTATTGCTGACGTCAGCAATGACAATGTATCATGTTCTCGCAGTAGGAATTGAGATTACATGATCCTATTCCTGACGTCCGCAACGGTAACATTACGTGCTACTGCAGGGGTTCTGTCGGCCTTAGGCACTCACCCCTGGCGTCTGCAACTGTGAAATGATACTTGAATACTCTTATCCCAGGCACCTGCAGTCAGCACCAAGGTCACGTGTTGGTTCATACCCCACCTTTTGACGTCAGCACCAGGTTACTGTCGGCCCTATGAGTATTCCACTTGAGTTGTGGGTGGTCGCTGGCGCATGGTCCTATCACCTACCTCTCTTGTCCTAGTGTTGTGTGTGTCTGTGGGCTGATGCCTGGGAAACATCAGTCCACATATATACACCACCTGAGATGCTCACTAGCCTGCGTACTGATCAGGTTGTCCGCCCGGGTAGCGGCACTGTTGATCAGCACGTGGCTGTTCTCAAGCTTTAACTGCAGGTTTGAACGAGTTACACTCGGCCTCAGCTGGGTCAGTTGTCTGAACTCGCGCAGGCAGCAGGCATTTGCAGTCGGTACTGCCTGTGTCTGACGTCTGCAAGGGTTCGGCAATCTTCTTGTAAATTTCTTATCTAAATTCACTCATTCTCTTTCATCTCATCGAGCTGTCATACATAGATCTTCTTTAGTGTCCCCGCCGTAGTGGTTCCCAAGGGACCGCGGCACAGCCTCCGGTTGGGCCTAGAGTGTATAGGACCCCCTGTCATATTTCCACTCACTCGAACGCCTTTGTTAACTGGCTTAACGATGCCCGCGCTAGAGTCGCCACTGACCCAGAGTCGGCCTCCGCGGTCCACCCCTGTCAGTCATGTAAAGTAGTAGGCACCGTTGAGTCCGCCTCAGCGAAGGTATTGAGTACGCCTCGATACATATTTTACACTCATATTCAATCAGGGACACCTTGTACCCGTGATCCCTTAGATGTTTTCGGGTGCGCCCTCAAAACATCCAGAGTAAGTCATTTTAACTGACTGAGTGTGTCAGAATAGCACCCTTGGTACCCATGCTCCTTCCCTCCTCTACTGTGTGACCTGCGAACCTCACTTCATCTCAGTGATCGGCAAACCCGGCCACCAGCTGTACATAATACTCCTGGAGAGTGTCCATTCTGTTCGGAATGCGGGCTCCTGTTTCGGACACGGCTGTAAGTTACTTGCGAATGTCGTCCAACACGGAACCTCCTGTATAGTCCATCTCACTATGCAGAGATCGCAATCGCTCCTGGCGAGTGAGGCCCGTTGCGTAACTGCGCGACCCCTTTGCGTAACTGGGTTTGTAAATTAGTTTTGTCCCTATTTATTGCTCCCTCTTAAGTTCACTTTCAGTTGACCCCATCCTTTTCACCTTATGCCACTTTATGCGCTACTCCTGGTGAGTAGGATCTTGCCGGCCACGAGTCCGCCTCGCCCCAAGGTTTGTAAACTAGTACAGCGGTCGAACCTCCAGGAAAAATCCCTCCTGAGCGGGTTCATCCGTCATCTTATTTTTCGGCAGGAAAAACCGCCTCTTCTCCCCTCTTATCGCGATCATCCGTCCACTTCAGCTATTACCATTGCCGGGTCCAGGCCCCATCTCTACATTTTTGGTCGGGATCGATTCCCCCATACCTCAGGCCATGCCTCTGTCCATCACGGGCGACCAGATAAATTCCCTTCTGCGTCACCCTGATGTACTCTGATCTTACATCTTATAATCCTATTCCATTCTAGCTCCCTTTTCGTGGTCGCTAGTCTTAAGCTAAATCAAGTTTACGTCACAAACGCCGTCGCGCACGCGTTTCCTGAATTCATGCGCTCTTTCGCCGCGAATTCAAAAGTAGTACTCACTTTCATTTTACACAATAGAGACACCCCGTCGTTCCTGCCGTCTCAGTACCCAGCCTGTACAGACCAGTGAGCCGCTCTCTATTCAATTTGACTTAATTGCTTCATGGGCAAGGACGTCTGTTCTAACCACCTTACGGGAAAACGAACCCTCAGACATGAAGTCGGAAGCTGATCTCCCTTCACAGATCGAGAACAAAGTCCAGGCAGCATTTGAGAATGCTCTTGGACCCCTCAACCAAAAGTTAGAGGCCATGAATGGTCGGAGGCACCCTCCCGTGTCCAGCTTTATGGCCCCTCCCACCTTCTCCGGTGCTTTTGGTGAGTCTATCACCGATTTTATGTCGCATCTTACTCGTTTCTTTACACTCCAGGGTGTAAGCGAAACGGATCATGCGTATAAAATCGCCTTTCTGGAGTCATGCCTCACGGGTCCTGCTCTTGCCTCCTACCGGGACTTTAGCAGCAGCACTCCGATACCTACCCGCTACGAAGAGTTTACGGCTTTTCTACGGAGAGATTTTCCGGTAGGGCGCGACTCTGACCTGCATCAGCAGCTGATCCAAGATCGACTGCAGAAGCCGACAGAGTCCACGATAGTCTACCTTGAGCACCTCAAGAGACTATCCAGGGTAGCGTATCCAGATCTCGCGACGGATGTCTGAGATTCTATCATCAAACCTATCTTCCTGCGAGGACTGAAGCCGGTCCTCCGAGATAGTATCAAGTTTAGGGAGTTCACGACTCTTGAAGAGACACTCAAGGCAGCCTGTTACGCAGAATCTCAAATCTTTCGGGACGAGATCCGGTACACTGCTCCATCTAACGCCGTTTTCTCTTCAGAACCTAAACACGCCGGATATAATCCCGATATGCCTAACAGAAGCGCAAACGGTCGTCAGAGCAACGCTCCAACGTCGTCATCCTCCGCCGATGAGGTTCGCTGCTTGAAACAGGAAATGGCCAGGCTCACGGCCCACGTAGCGAAGCTCACGGCCCAGCAATGTGCACCCGCGCCAATCCAACAGACGCCGCCTCCACAGCCGTCGATCCCAAATCAGTCCGCCGGGCGACGCTCGTCGGGAGCACACCTTCAAACGTGCTCCTTCCACGGACTGTGTACACATAGCGACGCCGACTGCCGGGCCCAGCGTCCCACCGGTGCCGCTCCCGGTAACAACGCCGCTAACGGTGGTCGCTGTTATTTTTGCCGTACACGTGCCCACCCCACGGACCGATGTGATAGGCCATGCCCTCATTGTCGTCAAGTGCGAGTGCACCAATCAACTGCCTGTCCGCAGCGCAATCCGGCAAACACGGGTGAGAATGTCTACCAAGATACTGGTTATTCTTCCCAGGGGACAAATGTGTATCATCAGAGAAGTGGTTATCACCCTCCTAACGGGATGGGAAACCAATATCGGCAGCCCATACGTCGCAACAACGCCGTTGGGGCTACCGATGGCCCTCCTCATCCAGATCCTCTTGACCTGGATGATGAGGCACTTGCTGAACACCTAACAGATTCTTCACAACAGTGTTATCCTGTCTGTGTAATCAGTATTGGATTTTCAGTGGTCCAAGCAGCCCAGGTACCCGTACCGATAAATGTATCGGACATACCGCTGCCACCACCACCACCAAAGTATGCGATGCCGGTCACTCTGGACCCCTCGACGACACCGCAGTTTGTTGGCCACGCTAACATCCTCACATCGTATCGCATTCCTAAAATTAAGATTGCCGAGCCAGCTCCAGCCGTGAATACGACGTCTTCGGCACCACCGGCCCGCATCGTCCCTCCAGGACCACCGCCTTCGATCCCCACGGATTCGGCTACGGAAGTCCTCGACCAGGTCGAGCCCATGAATTTGTCAGGTATACTACCTTCTTCTTCAGGTGATCCTAGAGTAGGAACCAGGAATCTATCTCAGTCCACGACTCTATCGATTTCTTGTTCACAGCGCCATCGCCCGTCCAAGACGCGATGTTGGCCATCTGGTCAGTTGACCTGGCCAAGAATTACCCGCATTTGCCGTGGACTCTGCTCAACGAGCCATCGCATGTCGAAGCGCTCACGGCCGCCGACATCGTGCTTGCAGCACCCGTCTCGATGCGACTCTTACGACCCGACGTCGCCCGACGGGCACTCGAGTTCATTGCCAATGGGACTATCACAATCTCGCCCGTCGAGAAGTTCTTATTGGACGGGGAGCCTTCCTCGCCTTCAGTCGATGCCGTCCGCCGAGCAGTCGAACAGGCCAGTCAGATCCTCCTGCCTGCTGTCGCCGCTACATCACCGGCAGCAGCGCCACCTGTTGCCGCGACATCGCCAACAAAAATGGACATTACTGCTTCCTCGCCCCCGGCCAAGGAACCCGCAAATGATCCTACACCGCCGGCAACAGCCCAGAATACATCGTCGGCAACAGCCCAAGCCAAATCGCCGGCGTCAGCCCAAACGACATCTCGGACTGCTGCGACCAAGTCGCCCGTCGTCGAACACATGGCCGTCGACGAGACCTTGCGTCCGGTTAACGAAGATGTCAGTATCCTTGAGGAATCTCCGTTCCCAACGGCAGTCGCCCCACGGTCGCCAAAAATCGGTATCCTCCGGGAAATCCACCCGTGCGGTGGATTGGTCCTCGATTTCCCCGGCCAGGAGCCAATTTCGTCCGACAGCGACGAAGAAGAAATCTGACACTGCCCCTCAGGCCAAATTTGTGAAATTGAGTGAACACTTACAAATTACGTTTGTACAGTTGTTTTTGACAATAAAATTGACCTTGGTAGCATCACTGTTTCTAGGGGTGAGTTTGTCAGCACCGGGGGCTCAGTATCAATTTTGCGGTCTCTCAAGAAGCAGACATCCACTTGAGTTACCCCAGCGTGTCGAGTGTAAACCACCGCAATCTTCATGGAGCCCGCGGCGCATGAATGTTACGGTGTATGTCCCTAGTTCAGACCCGATTACAGCCACAGCGTGGAAATGCACATTGCGCTCCCGCAAAGTCTGCACCAACACTGGTTTCTTCGGCTCTAGGGGCATCACTGCAGACGTCATCACCACTCAGCACTTAGCGCCTGCAGCATGCACGCTAGCACATCGCACTAAGATGTTTGGTTCACAAAAACTTGTCGGCATTCGCCCTGGCTTTTACAGCACAAACCAAACATTGGAAGTGATGTACGAATGGTGCTGCAGCGACGTCTGCAAGACGGTGACCAACCTCTTCATCGAGGAGGGACAAGTCGCTTCGTGGGACGGCACTACGGCCCTAAGCACCTTAGGCGATGTAGGTGGATGCAGTCCCACTGCAGGTCAGTGCACTACTCTAGACGGGGTCATTGTCTGGCCTGCCCAAAACTTCACGGCGCGGTGTCATTATCACCCCAAGGGAAATTACACTGCGTCCATGTCAGGGAACCACGTCATCATCGATGATCTACAGGTTGCCCTCAAGATCCCGGGAAACTCCCACCTCTTCCAACTGTGCCCAGAACTACGTTCCACCACAGTCCGGACGGATCAGGGTCTTCTCCTTCGCATCCACGGGAGATACAATTTGACCCAAAACTTGTTCAGAATGGCAAAGGACAGCCGGCCCGATCCTGTCAATGCCAAACTGAACTATCTGGCTCAGCAGATCAAGGAGTCGGAAATTAACGGTTTCCGGTTCACGTGGCTTGAGCTCTGCTCTCACGCTCAACGCTATCTTGATCTGACTTGGCAGTTGCTTCGCTTCGACCCTACCCTGGGTGCCCGGGCATTTCTCCAGAGGAATGACCTGACGGCGGAATTCACAGGCGATGCGCTGACAATATGGCCGTGTCAGAAGATCAACGCCACCTACGTTTACCACTCGTACCGGGTGGGGAACGTTTGCTACAAGTACTTACCTGTACAGGTTGGCGGCACCATCTACTTCGCCACCCCCGGTGGTCCGGATCTCATTAAATCTAGCCCAATTGTGCCGTGTCATCACCACTTTACAGGGATTTTCCGAAATCGCTCGGGCTGGTTTACTGAGTCTGGCGCGGTCCATGTGAGCCACATCCCACTGGAACTCTTCTGGAAGCAGCGTTTCAACATCACTCACTTCGAGGCACCAGCGCTCTTCCATGACCAGTTGGCGATGACCCCTTCAAACTTTGCCTTCTTTAAACAGTACGTTTACAAGACTGAGCAAATTGAAGCGGTACTTAACCGGCTGGTAAACTTTACCGCTGGTCTATCCCTGCAACCAGACGCCATTTACCAGGCCTTTGCAGGGGTAGGAACCGACATCAAGGCCTCTCTGGAAGGTGTCGGTTTGGCAGCAAACCATGTTATTACGGGTCAACAACACACCCTCGCCCAGGGCTTGCATGCTGTCCTGAGCGGGCCGGTCCAGTTGATCTTTAACATCCTAATTACCCTGACCGTGCTGATCGGTGTCGGATACCATGCCTACCTTGGTGTATCTTATTATCTCAGCTACCATCTGCGGAGCAAACAGGTCAGGTTTGTTAGCCGTTTCTCCCTGTTGGGTCTTTACCGCAAAGTCCAACGCTGGATCGGTTTTCACTACGTGCAAAACGATGTGCCCTCCCAGCTTGATCGAATCACACCGTGTTTCGTCGTGCTGCTGGATACCAAGGAAACTCCTGCTTTCCTTGACACGGGTTGCCCCCGCACTATCATTAGCCAATGCCTTCATAAGGCCTTGGCTAAAGAAAGTCCGAAGGCGGTCATGGCGTTCCAGCAACATCACGACTTTAACCCATTGATGAGCATCAATGGTAAAGCCGTTCATACCATCCTCTCGGGACCATATGAAATCATGTTGCCCGGAAACCGCCAGCCGAACACACGAATCGATATACATCTCCATGTGTGCAAGACTACGTCTCCCTTCTGGGCACCTGTTGACCTCATACTCGGACTGGACTTCTTAGAACAGTTCAAGAACATTATGTTTGACTACCAACGTAATGTTTGTCGGCTGGACGCCGTAGAATTACTCCTCCTACTGACCACGCCGGAGATTGACCAGATCGACCCCTGGTGGGAGAACACCCGTGCTCTCTCACGAAGCTCACACAGGTCGGGATCACGATCGCGGTCCAGGGCTTCGTCCATCTCTAGGCCCCACTCAAGGGCCTCCTCAATTGCCTCATCACGTGGGTCAACTAGGGGATCCCGGGCCTCTTCTAGACGGGCAAGTCGTCATCTGTCGACCTTGCACGGGTCAGGTTGCCCTCGACCTCCGCCTGGAACCTCTCCAGTCAGGCTAGAGAAAGGCCGATACCGTGAGCCAAGTGATTCAGATGCTCCGGCATCACCCGTACCAAACGCGCCACCGCTATCGGATACCGAGATTGAATCACTAGGAGCTACTCAGAGCCCGAAGGACCACTCAGACCACCTACTAACGGTGCAGGATGAGTCCACCCTTCTGAATGACCCGGAACCCTCCGTCGGATACGCTCTGGTAGGTCTACTACGTCGTATGGGATTGCCGATTCCAAAGCGGTCCGGTAAGACCCAACACACTTGTGGTGCCACCACACCTGATTCCGGTCATGTGGCCACTGCTTTTTACCCAAATGATATTCGGACACCCCATATCAAAGTTCTCCTCAACAACTGGGTAGAAGCAAAGGCACTGGTCGACACAGGAGCTGTTTTCTCACTCCTGGACCACAAGTTAGCGGCCCAGCTGCCCAACTTGTCACTATCACCAACCAGGGCACACCCTATCGCAGCCAATGGGTCCCCGATCCCACTGCTAGGAGCAGCCTACATCACAGTTACAGTGGCTGATGTCTCTGAACGGATTCAGGTCCAAATACAGGAGAACTGTTCAGCTGAACTGGTCCTCGGAACCAACTTCCTCGGCCGGTTCAATTGTGTCAGTTTGAACTGCGAAAAATCCTTCCTCCAGTTCAAAGAAAGTAGAATACCCTGTGACGGTCTCATCCACAGCCCACCTTCCGCCCGCGGCGCCTTGCCCCTGAAGGACTTGGTAATTCTAGAGCCTCGCTCCCTGACACGATTCACTGTTCCTGTTCCACCAATCTATACGAACGTGCCTGAGGTGGCCTTCTTTCCGAAGCACCTCACCGGATCTCAAAGACACGTATATTTTGCTGGAAGCGTGAGTAGCGTGACCAACGGTCACATACCACTTCAGGTAGTTAACCCGAGTACTCATTCCGTGGTTCTCTACCCGCACACGACCATCGGTCATGTACAGATGCATAGTGAGCCCTCATGGGAATCACCGGTCGACTCAGACACCGTCCTCGATCGTCAGTGGGTCGAGGCCAATGCTGTAATCTCACCGGACATCTCCCCTCGGGACCGGGCAGCCTTACTCGACCTGCTGGTGGCATACACCGACCTTTATGCTCTTGATGAAAAGGACACAGGTTCCACTGATCTCGTCCAGCACGAAATCAGCACGGGCGATGCCCGCCCAGTCCCCCGTTTCCCTTACCGGTCCTCACCTAAGGAAAAGGATCTCATCATGCAAGAGGTCAAGGCGCTCCAGGAGAAAGGTATTATTCGGCCGAGCACATCTCCGTGGGCTACTAATACTGTCCTGGTGCGCAAGAAAAACGGTTCTCACCGTATGTGTGTTGACTTTCGTGGTCTTAACGAGGTCACGAAAAAGGATGTCTACCCTCTCCCATGGATAGATGACATTCTCGACACACTCAAAGGTATGAAATATTTCACTACCCTCGACCAGGCTAACGCTTATTGGTCAATCCCGATTGCCGAGACGGATAAGGAAAAGACGGCTTTTAATACGCCTATTGGACTTTACGAATTCAATTATTTGCCTTTCGGTTTATGCAACGCGCCAGGGACATTTCAACGCCTTATGGACCTCCTCCTTACTGGAATCCAATGGCGCACGGTTCTGACTTATCTCGACGACATTTTGGTGTTCGGGAACTCCCACACCCAAATGCTTGAGCGCCTGGCTGATGTGTTCGCCCGTCTTCGCCGGCGTGGAATGAAGCTCAGACTGAGCAAGTGCAAATTCTCGCACTCAGAGGTAGAATACCTAGGCTATCGCATCTCACAGAGCGGCCTAGAACCTGACCAAGCCAAGCTGGCCGCCGTCCAAAACCTACCCATTCCACAAAACGCCAAAGACATCAAGTCCTTCCTAGGCCTCGTGTCTTACTACAGGCGTTTCATCCCTGGTTGTGCCCGGCTCAGCGAGCCACTCACCAAGCTCTTACGGAAGGAAACTACTTTCCAGTGGTCAAAACCTCAGCAGGAGGCGTTCGATGAACTCCGCCGCCTGCTGACCAACCCTCCTATCCTGCGCCATCCGGACTTTTCGAAATCCTTTATCCTTCAAACTGATGCAAGTATTTCGGGGATAGGAGCGGTTCTTAGCCAGTTAGACGAACATGGATACGACCATCCTGTCGCGTACGCCAGCAGAGGGTTAACAGCGGCCGAGAAAAACTACTCCATTACAGAACTGGAGACTCTCGCTGTTGTCCATTTCGTCAAGCACTTTCGACCGTACCTCTTCCAGCACGAGATGGTCGTTCAGACTGACCATACCGCGGTCAAAGCAGTGTTGGAGAAGCCTAACCCCTCTGCTCGGATCGCTCGGTGGGGACTCGCGCTCGCCGAATTCAAACTGACAATTCGGCCGCGAAAAGGTCAGTCAAATGGTAATGCCGATGCATTATCACGCCTGCCAGATCCGAACTCCCTCACCGGTCAGAGTATTGATGATACTCCCCTCTACAGACCTGAGGGGCATGTTATGATGATCACCGATGGTGCGCAGCACCTGGCGAGATCAAGAACCTTGACCGATGGTGTGCAGCACCTGGCGCGTTCAAGTAATTCAGCACCGATCACTGTTGGCGCGGAGCGCCCGGTACGATCAGAGTCTTATGCCGAGATATCGGTCGGTGCGCAGCACCCCGACCTTTTCGCTGCTCAGCTGGAGGATCCGGACTTAGCCGACATCATTCGCTCTCTTAAGCCTCTGGGCGACCAGAATGATGTGCGCGGCTACCATCTGTTGGATAACGTTCTTCAGAAATGGACAGGCGAGTCCAATAAGATCGTCATACCCCGATCCATGGTTACTACCATTATCCGGGCTCATCATGATGACATCTTAGCTGGACACTTTGGTGCTAAACGTACTGCGCGGCTCATTGCTCGCAGATACCACTGGCCTTCCCTCAGTCGGGATGTCAAGTCCTTCTGTCAGCGGTGTGATCTTTGCCAACGGAATAAGCCCGCTCGACAGAAAACCACTGCGACCCTGAAACCTATCACCATTACGGGACCGTTTCACCGGGTAGGTGTCGACTGTATGGGACCAATGACCACTAGCGAAGCTGGCAACCGTTTCATCGTAGTCTTTATCGACTACTTTACGAAATGGGTCGAGGCTTTTGCTACTCCGGACATCACTGCGCACACCATAGCCCGGCTGTTTGTAACACAAATTGTCTGCCGGCACGGGGCACCGCAGATTCTTCAGTCAGATCGTGGCACTGATTTCACATCAAAACTGATGACTGAGATCACTGCGATCTGCGCCACGAAGAAGATCCACTCTACCGCCTATCATCCAATGACCAATGGCGAAGTGGAAAGAGCTAATCAGACGCTAGCCACACGGCTACGTATGTATGTTCATCAAGGACATACCGATTGGGATGAACACCTACCATACGCTGTGTTTGCCATCAATATCAGCATGAATGAGTCAACAGGGTACTCACCCTTTGAACTCATGTACGGTCGCACACCCATGCTCCCTGTTGATGCCGCGCTCTCATTCAACCCTCCGGCCCATATCATTAATGTTTCCTCATATGATATGGAGGTCAAACGTCATTTCACGAATGCGTTAACCCTAATCCAGAGTCGGATTGAGAAAGCACAGGAGGCCTATGCATGGTCGTACGACCGGAAGGCACATGATGTCTCGTACAAAGTAGGGGATCAGGTGCTCAAGCTGCGCACCTCCAGCAAACGTGGACTCACTCCTAAATTGCTGCCCATCTACGATGGGCCCTACCTTGTAACAAGTGTGGCATATCCCAATGTCACACTTCGTCTCTAGATGGATCAGGAAGACACTGTACATGTCAACCAGCTTCGACTTTACGTGTCCCCTGAACAACCGAGTGAAGCAGAGGATACACCTCCCACTTCACAGGCAACAGGTTCGGCACCCTTATTGTATCCCTCAATAAGCCGGGACTTTACACCGAACCTGATTGACCCCCATCTTGATGCAGAGGTCCCCGACCCGTAACTCAAGATGCATTCTCTTCATTGTCCTCGCTTACGGACGAGGACGTCCTTTTTCGAAGGACCGCCGTGCCCCTCACGAAGTATCCACTCTTGTCCATGCTGGATCTTAGAGGATAGAAGAGAGCGTTCAGCAACCCAAGCGTCACGCCTTAGGCACATCCTCACGCGATAGCCTACACTTCACTGGGTGCATCCTCTGCGATAGCCCGACAATCTGTACCTCACTGGGCGCATCCTCTGCGATAGCCTACATCTTGCCCTGAAAATTTTTCTTTTTCTGTGTTCTAGACTGTCGCACAGGATACTCAATGTCGGCAACTTCACGCATCAACAACCCCCGGTTACCATACCGTAGGACGAATTACGATCAAAGAAGGCGCCATCCGCCAACAACCCAACGGACCCATTCAACCACTTGCCGTCACACCTTGGAATGACCTACGACCACGGACACGCCGCACAAAACCTCACTACTGACCACCGCAAGGACGAGGACGCCCTTTTTCGAAGGACCGCTGTGTCACGTGCCGCTCAATTCTCCAACGTCACGTGATTCCGATCATGCCGACATTTTGTTATTTTTCATGTTTCGTTTATTACTTGATCATGCTTTTGTTTATTTCATTTTTACACATGCATTTTACGCTCGTTTTTATATTTTTCATGCATTTCTATGTTTCGTTTTGTTGTATTTTTATTTCTTTACAAACGCTGGCTACAGTAGGCCCTTTAGCTAAAAACTTCCGCCAGTCGTGCTCCACGAGCACATGGCTATTTTTGGTGCGCTCACGCACCTGTTATCATCAAAATTAGCATCGTTTTTGTTACGCAAAAACGACTAGCTAAGAAGTTTTAGCTAAAGACGTTCATATGCTTAGCATAGGCACTGCAGTCGGCCTCAGTGCTAAACGCATGTGAACGAAAAAATGTCTATGTGCTCATAGGCATCTTCTGCATCGCGTCTAGCTGCAGAAGTTAGCTTGAGCGCCGAGAAACTCCGCCCAAGCTGCAGCTGTAGCCAAACATGTCCTTAAAAGGACATGTTTCTTTAGTTTTTCGCTCATTCTTGGGTTCACCAAGCTTTCGTCCGGTTGTAACTCCGCGTCCGCCGCTCTTCGTCGAATTTGCATATTTTTATTGTACACCCGTGCGTCCGCCGCCTTACTACCAATAAATTTGCATAAATTTACCCTTGTTCACTGCGTCCGCCGCTCACCGCCTACAGTACCCCGCTGCCCATCAGTGCCAGGTGTCCGACCGCGCCGGTTCGTGAATTAACGTTGGAGTTTCACCTCCCGCTCGCTCCCGCTCGCCGCCGCTCGCCGCTAGGACGCTTTGAGGATCGCATCCCCGCTCCCAGTGCCAGAAGACCGAAAGCATCCAGGGACTTGCCACCCGTTGCGTCGAATTACTTGAGAAACAGGACTAGGTGAGTCTTCTCAGGGGATTATTGTTATTTGTGGGGTATTTGTTGGGAAATCCTTCCTAAGTCGGTTTTCCCTAAGTCCACAGATAAGTAGGGGCCTCCACCTCTCGGGTTCGGGCTAAAAAGGGGCTGCCTGGTTCATAATCGGGTCCCACAAATTAGGTCATTTTACGGGTGACCCTGTCCCCGCTCTCACTGAGTAGGACTCGGGGATTGTCGCACCTAGCCTGGCAGCGTTGTCCATTACCCTACAGCAAGACCCCAAGGACAACACAAGAGAACCAACTATAGACCTCTCTATAGCCACCATTTGCCAGGTTAGGCCCCAACGCCAACTCGGGAAGCCTGGGGAAAATGCCAGTATCCATCAGGAGTCACAGCCTATTACTCACTGTAATAGGATCAATCTGATATGGTTCACCATCAATGTGACGTCTAAAACACGGTATTACCTGATGAGATACCCAAACCTCCCCAGCTCTCCCAAATCCGCATGCCATACACGTGACATGTACGGCGCAACCTATGACATGGCGTAAGGTGTGACATCAGTACTGTCGTCAAAATCGTTTACATAAAGTTCTTACTGCAAAATTTTTCACTCGAAAAATTGCTAAAGGTTAGTTCAGTAAGCTCACAAATTTTCAGTCCTGCATGATATTTTGTTTATCAGAAAATCGCAAAAATCTGAAATACTACTTGCTTTCCACTTTCATTATTTGGGAGCATTTCAAGAAAAACAGACTATAGGTTTTATCAATCACTACTGTATATTTTGTAATAATAACTTCGCTGTCCCAACGAGCGCGTTTGATGATCACCAACGCTCAGATATTTCAATCCAATTTGGCCTTACATTCCTGCGCGTCTATGACCCATGACGAATTATATTTTCAAGATAGCCCTCAATAGCCCTCAAGTGTTTCATTTTAGATAGCACAAATGACAGATCAGAGCAATTACTGTAAGGCTATGTTGCGTGCACTTAAGCATTAGGGACGGAGCGAGTAGCCCTCTTTGATCGGCCGAAATTGCCGCCCCCTTGTTAATTGATCAATATTTTTGAGATGCCGAAAATGCCTTATATGCGTTTTAAGAAGGAAATACTGAAAATCTTTCAGCGCTTCGCGCGGAATTTCAAATCGGGCATCTTTTGAAAATGAAGTTCAGTCACCGTTTTTTGCCCTGTGCCATACCTGTACTTGGGGGCACCGTTTTTTTCCTCAAATGGGGTCTTTTGAGGAAAAAAATTTCGAAATGAGGAAAACAATTTTGGGTATGGTTCTCATTGAGGAAAAAGTTTTGGGGAATTCAAAACCGAAAAGATGCGTTTTGGTGGACTTAAAAGGGTCAAAATCTCAAAATTTTCCGGCGCTTCGCGCCGGTCATGGGTATAATCTTAACTATTTTCTATCAGGCGCGGCCGTTAGTATATCTACTCCGATTTACTAATTAATTCTCAACAGTTTCCATCAATCAAGTTAGCTCGTTTCATTTTCTAATCGTTAACAGTTCATCACAGGGTTTATTTTGCACACCGCAACCAAATTCCGCGCTGTGCAACCAAATTTTTTCTGCCAAGTTGCACAGTGCAACTTGAGGCCTGACTGCTCTTTTGATAAAGTTATTGGGTTTTCTGTCCGTATATGCATTTTTATGCGTTCTAAAATGGAAAAAAAAGAAAATTTTCCGGCGCTTCGCGCCGAGTTTCAATTAATTTATAATTTTTTATAAGGTAAAGTGGGGTAACTTTGGTCAAAATCGAGTCAATTCGACTTCTCCAACATATAACTTAATATACATGGGGAATTCGTAAGAATTTTTCATGGAACTCATATGTCAAAAATGTCAGACAAATCGATTAAACACATCATTTCATAAGTAGCATGCAGATTTAACCTACCATTGATCGTTGAAAAGAGCTCACTTTTTGACCAATGTTACCCACCATGGTGGTCAACTTTGGTCGCCATTATAATTTCTGTTCAAGTTACTTTTTCGACAAGTAAAATCGTTATATCTAACCACCACAGATAGAACGTAACAAAACAAATTTTGGATATGAGGTAACATAGCTATCGACCTTTATTGCCACAAAATTTCAGCTGAAAATGATGAATATCATCAACAGCAAAAAAGTTTTCGTAAATCTACTCTCACCTGTCCCTATGGTGGGTAACTTTGGTCCATTGACCTGAAAAAGTGCCTGACGTGAAAAGTAAGGTGTTATTCAGATAAAGCAAGTTTAGAGGTACATGAAAATATCAATATGAATGAAAATAAAAATATCAATTGTTCAAAATTTATTAACGAAAAAAAATTAACGTGTCGACCGATGTTACCCACCAATGGGTGGGTAAAGGCTCATCTATACTTCGGACGCAAGGCTTGCGTTGCGTGCGTTGCTTACGTTGCGTTGCTTGCGTTACGTTGCTTACGTTGCGTAAAAAATCTGACGCAACGCACGCAACGGAAGCAACGTAAGGAGACGTAAGCAACGCAAGTCGAGCATCCATACTCGGACTTTTTGACGTAAGGGACGCAAGGAATATCGTATAATTAGGAACTTGTGGATCAAAACAGATGTCGTTTTCAAAGAATACATTTCTTTGAGCGGCACAAGAGTAAAGATATAGGTTTTAGTACAGTAGATTTGCATAATCGAATTGTTTTTTTCATACTTCTTAGCGCCCTTCGCAGGTTTCTAGCTTTAGTAATGTGTAAAAGCTTACTGTAGCTATTCAAATTGTTGTTTTGTGCATTGTTCGTTTTGTACGATTCGACCACCGCTTCTTCCTCAAATGTAGATGTTGTCTTTTTAGGAAAGACAATTTGGAAATGAGGAAAAAAATTTTGGGCATAGTTTTTATTGCAGAAGAAATTGTCAGGAAGTGAAAACCAAACTTTAGAGGAGACTGGGAAATCTCAAAATTGTCGGGCGCCGGGTATATTTTTCATATTTTCTGTCAGGCGCAGCCGTTAGCATATCTTCTTCCATTTACTAATTAGCTCTCAACAGTTTCTGTCAATTGAGTTACGTTATCTCATTTTCTAATGGTTAATAGTCAGTATATTTCGCCGTCAAATGAGATTTTTCATCAATGTCCTTAAATTTTTTTTTCGCGGCCATATACCTGTGATTGGGGAGGCTCCAACTTTGTTGAACCCATACCTGTAATTGGGCGGGGTCAACTATATACCCAACCCCCCAAGTTCTGAAAAAATTAAAAAAAATTTGCAAAAAGTAAATGTTTTTTGACCTTTTTTGGGAAAAATTTCGACTTTTTTCGACACCCCCCCCCCTCCCCCAACTGGTCGGACCTTTTACAGGCATATGGTTGAACCTACCCAAATGTCGAGACCCCCCAAATCGAGAAATCTTGGAAAAAAAGGAGTTTTTGGGGCTTTTTTGGGAAAATTTTCGAAATTTTTGGCTTTTTTCGATTTGTTTGAGGAGCTCCCAAATGTTTCGAATTTCGGGACCCCCACCCTAAAATTTTGGGTTTACCCTTCTTCGGCAACTTAGTTTTTTGAAAATTTTTTTAATTTTTCCCAAACTGGGGGAGGGTTGGGGGGGGGGGAATGATTTTGGGTACAGGTTGGCCAAGTTGGGGGGTCCCCCCCAAGTACAGGTATGATTTCCAACCGAAAAACTAGCCTTTTCCTCGTTTCCTGGCCTGCTGGGATGCTAACAAATCAAAAGTCTGCCAGTAAAAAATTGAATCCAACACCCATTGATGTGGCACCAACACCGATTGGTGTGGGACCCTTAAAACCCCAGCGAAACCCAAAAACTCGGGCTGCTCCAACATTTCAGAAATCTGGATTGCTGAAAAACCGACCTTGCACTTGATAACAAACAACTTTTTAACGGAAAAAAATATCCGCAGCAGACGACTCGCTGGAAAAAAACAAGAAAAAACTCAACGAAGACATGAACCGCGCCAATAATTAAATGGGAAATTCGGAAATCCGAAGAAAACTCAAGGGAAAATCCTTGCGTTTCTTGCGTTCCTTGCGTCAAGTCAAGAATCCTACTGTACCGTTTGCGTATGCTTGCGTCGGCCGTAAGGCGCGCAACGCAAGCAACACAACCGAGCATCCATACTCGGACGCAAGAAAAATACGCAAGAAACGCAAGCGGAGCATCCATACTTCCGCTTTTTTGTCCTAACGGACGCAACGCACGCAACGCAAGCCTTACGTACGAAGTATAGATGAGCCTTAACATCGGTCGACACACAAAAATATGACGTACACTAAAACAATGATAAATGTGCATTTTCATGATCAAAATACATGATATTAACCAAATTTAAAGGAAGATTAATTGTTATGAGTAACACAAACTTGACAAATAAAATTACCAGTGGGATCAAAATCATCAGCTAAACAGTCACCACATATCCACCCATCACATCCATCACAGCACGCCCAGTCTTTTTTGCACTTTTTCTTGTAAATTATCCATTGAATACGGCAAATGGGATGGGACACACATTAGTGTTTCTAGCTTTTTTTGCTTCTTTCAATTCTTTCAGTTGAGCACTGACTTCTGGTTCGATCAAAGATTGGCTAAGCGCATGACAAAGACATTTTCTGGAGTTTTTTGACTCGTTTTTTTCGCATGTACCGTCTGAAGATACTTGATGACACTGGCCGTCATACGTCTCGATGGTGTAACCTCGTTGATGGCTGATGCTGACGATGTGGGCATTTCTGAAAATTTTAGATATCATTCCTCTGTAAATTTCGTAACAAAAGTACATACTTTCAAACGTTGAAGGTGATGATGGAAAAGACAACGCTGATAAATTTTGTTGTACTACAATTGTTGTACTATTATCTGCAATAATTTAGTATTTAATCGCATATAAATGTTCAAAAGTGTCTACAAGGTACCGTTTGATATGGACTGAATAACAAAGAAGCCGATGTATTTTTGGACAAGTTCAGTTTCTCTAAAAACAAATTATCATTGAGTAATTTAGTGTGGTTTTAGAAAATATACTTACCGTCAGATTACTTTGTTTTGCAATGTTCCATGTGGAATATTGTAAACACAAGCTGCTGTTCGAATTTTCGACCCGTTTCGAACGGCCTCGATGGCCTTTTCGAGATCTTCTGTTAAGTAATTAGTCAGGTATTTGCGCGCATCAGGCTTTCTTTTGTAATGCCTGACCATATTGTGACCTACGTAATCGATGAAAATTATATACAGGATAAAATAATTCGTCTGAAAAAGAAGTAAGATCAAATTATTATAAGTAGAAAAATGTGTGACACAAAAAATTTTAATTTGACCAAAGTTACCCGCCAAAATATAATGTGACCAAAGTTACCCGCCCTGACCAAAGTTTCCCACCAACTGGCCAAAGTTTCCCGCTTTTGGACCGATGTTTCTGCTCGAAAATGGGTAGTTATTTTTTTATACAAAATAGAAAAGAGAAACTCTCTAAAGATACTTAATAGTCAGTGAAAGTTTTGAGTGCAGCGGATGAGTGAAACCCAAATTTTTTTCAATTTGAAAATTTTCATTAAAAAAAATGGCAACTTTCTCGACCCACAAATTTCTCAATTTTATTTGGATTTCAATTTCCTTTCACAGTAACATGCACTGATCACTAAGACATTGGTGTGCCAAGTTGTATCTGCATATCTTACAGAGAAAAAATTCGGCGATGTTTCAAGCGACATTGACCAAAGTTACCCCGTGGCCAAAGTTACCCCACTTTACCTTATTATTCTAGTACGCGGTTAGAAAAGGTCATTCTAGTTAGTGCTTAAGGTTCTAATTATCATCATATTATGGTTAAATGTTTGATCCTGTATTGTTTTTTGACGAAGTTGATGAAAACCAACATTTTTCTCGATAATTTTCCCAAAATTGTTTGCGATCTTCACAAAAAATTTGAATTTTGACTTTCATGTGATTAAAACATTTTGAGTGTAAGACAATGCTAGAAATTTTTGGCGGTTGAAAGCCGCTGGCCTAGTTTTTGGGTTTGAGTTTGTCCCACTGAAAATTCATTAAATTCACCGAGAAATCAAACCTTCTGTCTGGGAAATAAAAGGTGAAAAGATTCATTTTTCAGCGTTCCAGAATATTGAAATCCCGAAAAAATTTTCGGCGCTGCACGCCGAACTAATTACTCTAGTCTAGTTCAATTAACTTTTTCATTTGGTCTCCAAAACTCAAAAATTGGGTTTTAAATGCCTAAAACTGACGCGGATCGAATGAAATGTCAAGAAAACAGTTTGCGATGGTTTTTCCGATAAATTTAAGCAAATTTATCGATTTTAGAGTGAGCAACTAAAAATATATCTGCGCAACCAAAATTTTTCCCCAAGTTGCACATTGCAACCTGGCCTGTGCAAAAAAAGCCTGGTTCCATATGTCGCCCAAAATTGAAATTTTTCATCAATTCTCTCAATTTTTTCTCTCGATGCTTGGAATTTTTTAAACGTTTGCAACCTGAACTTTTGCCTTTATTGAAGATGGAGATCGAAGACACTACTAGACTGCGGTCTGTTAGAGAGATTTATTTTCCAGCGTTTTAGAATATAAAAACCCGAAAATTTTTCCGGCGCTCGGCACCGGAATTTGAAACAAATTACAGTTCATCAGTTTGATTTTAATTAATTTCTCAACGTTGTGAAGATTCATTTTACAGCGTTTTAGAAAGTGAAAATCAAACAATTTTTCTGGCGTTCCGCGCCGGACCAAAAACTGAATAAAATTAAATTATTCTAATCGGAACCACAGAAATGTCAATATAGAGCGGTTAAATTCCTGAGAACTGTATCGTTAACATGCTTCACCTGCTTCTGTACAACACCAATATATTCTTCATGAGCTCATTTTTAACTAACGTAACCAGAATTTTCTCAATTTTTTCCTCATTTTTGCAGGTTTCTGACTCCAAATACAACGAAATGCTTAAGTATGCTCCTATAATGCATAAAACAGCATCCATAGCCACATTATAAACGTTTTTAAAAATGAGGAAAATTTTTGGAAAATGAGGAAAAAAATTTTGGGTCCGGTTCTCATGTGGAAAAAAATTTCGAGGAAAAAAAACGGTGCTTGGGGGGGGGGGGTTGGGGCGGGCGGCAGAGCACCCCATGGGGGGGTATGGGGGGGGGGTATTACCCCCCTCTTAGATTTGGAAATTCATTTACTACCCCCATAAAAACAGCTCACTATAGCAAAAAATTTTGGTAGACTTCATCCTCTCCCCAGTAGGTTATACTAATTCGAGAAAAATTGCAGAATGTGTGATTCTGAGGAATTACTCACTGCTCTTTTTGACACATTTACTGAGCAAATGATAACGAGAAAGTATGCAACTTCTGTGCCATATAGCGATTTTTAGGAAAGGATATCAGCACATTAATATATACTGCTTGTAGGAAATCATTATAAATATAATTGGGAGATGAAATAATGCGTTATGTATATGTGATTACTCGAAAAATCGCCCCTTGGGAAGAAAAACATTATGTTCTTAAAATTCTGCCTCTTCATGCTCTCCTTTCCTTTTCTCCGCTTCTGCGTTGGGTCTTCTGTGCGCATATGGTTACCCAAGCTGTGGCATACTTTCCTGCTATGAGTTGAGACATGTGAGGTCTGTTGACGTGGATCAGGAGTGGTACTTGGTTTCAAACTTGTAGTTCATAGTCTAATGGGATTAATAATACTAAAGTCACATTCAGCATCAAGACTCTCAATTGGACGCACTGTTGCAAGCCTAATCAGTGATGGGATAAGCCCATACTGCTGAAGATGCTGGTTGAAACAATGTTTCCAAACGTATGTTGTGCCCGATTGTTGAAATGTGCGGGAATCAAAGTGTGACTATTCTGTACGTATAATTAGTGCATTAAAGTTGCATGATTGGCAGCTGGAAAATGGAGTTGAAATAGTAAATGTTTTTTGACTGTAAAAAGCATAAAGTAGGGGCATTAATCAGATTTGTAAGTTCGAGACAGTACAACTCCCCCCTCCTTAGCAAAAAGTAGAGAGCAAAAAAAAAAAAAAAAAAAAAGGTCACGGCATATTTCAAGTACTACCCTTAAAATTTTAGATTTTACCCCTACCTAAATTTTCGACCTTGGGGACCTCTGGCGGGCGGACCCCCCCCCAACTTGGCCAACCCAGTACCCAAAATCATTTACCCCCCCCCAACCCCCCCAGTTGAGAAAAAATTAAAAAAATTTGCCAAAAAGTGTGTTTTTTGGCCTTTTTTGGGAAAAATTTCGACTTTTTTCTACCTCCCCCCCCCCCCCAAAATTTCGGATTTACCCCCCCCCCCAACTGGTCGGAGGTCTTACAGGTATGCCCTGTGCCTCTTCTCCAAATGGTGGAAAAAGTCAAGTTTTTTCGCTTAAAATTTTTTTTTTCATTTATTTTTCCTTCAAAATTTTGGGTGAATTACGGATGGCGGTGGCCGCCGAATTTACCCCACCTTTAAAATTTTCCTTAGACTTAGGGGAGTTTTTACAGATGACGGTGGCCACGCTGAAATTTCTCTGACGCCGGTTTTTGGGGGTTTTCATGATGAAGGGAAGAAAAAACAAGCGAAATTATGCATGGGAAAAGCGCCAAAGCGAAGTTATGGGAAAAATTTGCGTAATTATTATGCAGTGTCAAAATTAGAGAGAATTCCTTTAAGACCCTTGGTACTATTTTAACTAAAACAACTTTATTTGGAAGAGCCTCAACAGCACTGCGCCCTTCGGGCGCAGCTGCTGTACCCTAAGCCTAAGCCTATGGAAAATCTTAAAGGAAACATTAATGTCTGCTCACTAGTCATGGCAGTGGCCTGGCCACCCCTACGGCGGTGTCACACTGCATAATAATTATGCAAATTTTTTCCCATAACTTCGCTGTGGCGCTTTTCCCATGCATAATTTCGCTTGTTCTTTCTTCCCTTCATCATGAAAACCCCCAAAAACCGGCGTCAGAGAAATTTCGGCGTGGCCACCGCCATCCGTAATTTACCCGGCTTAGGCTTAGGGTACAGCAGCTGCGCCTGAAGGGCGCAGCGCTGTGGGGGCTCTTCCAAATGAAGTTGTTAGTTAAAATCAATAATAGGCACATACTGTAGAGTAAATAACGAGTTTGTGAGAGTGGGTGGGACTTGATTTTCAACCAACCAGGAGTGGGCTACGCGCTTCGTCCCTAATGTTGCGCGGTGTTTTTTTTTGTGCCAAAACATCGACGTTTTTTTTGTGGACGGACATTTGTGCCAATTGGCACAAGAGGCCAAAAAAATTTGTGCCAATGGCACAAAATTTTTTTTTTACTAGAAATATACTGAAAACTGTGGAAAAGTTTTAGGCCAAAAGTTTGATAAAAAGTTGACGTTTTAACGCATTAATTTTTAAAAAAATCGTGCCCAACCTATTTTTCAGCTAACAACCATGTCAGTGAGAAAAGAAAAAACTGTGCAACAAAATACTTCACGAAATTCCAAACAGAAATGGAATGCTGAGACAATTTAAATAGCTCTAGAATTGTTCGGGAAGTTCAAATTGATTCAATTTTTGACTACGAACGAATATCTTATATTATGTACTTATATTTAACAACAACCGTGTAAAGATAAGAGAAAATAAAGTCGAAAATCGTGTTAATTTTCGATCGAAACATTGTACCATTATCAACGATATCGATTTTTCTATTTGAATCAATCCAACACAAAAAGTAAGAATTTCAATTTTAAATCCGAATCTGACTGAATGAAGAGAGAATATTCAAAATTTTTTTCACTCATCAGTCTTGACAGCCTATAAAGTTTGCTGCAACAATACTAATACACTGTTCGAAGAGAAATCATTCGCGTTCGGGTCAAATTAGGAAATATTATATTCCATGATTCGGCGCGAAGTGCCGGAAATTTTCTGCATTTTCGGCCCCTAAAACGTCTAAAAATCAAACAAATTTAATGTTTCACCAGCCAAAGAATTTGTGCCAATGGGCACAAACGCTGAAAATTTCTTGTGCCATTCCAAATTTTTTTGTGCCAAAAACCATGTTTTGGCACAAAAAAAACACTGCAAAACCTAGTTTTTGTCACAAAAAAATTTGGAATGGCACAAAAAATTTTGGGCATTTGTGCCAATTGGCACAAATTTTTGACTGGTCGAAGGATTTTCTGTCATTTTAGGGCTGGAAACGCAAATTGTTTTTCGGCGCTTCGCGCTCAGTCAATTTGTTTAGAACCTGAGCTAAGAGAATTGTATTTGAATAGTATATTTGTGTGATTGCAACAAACTTTGAGATTGCCAATGACTAAAAAATGAATAGAAATGGTTAACTTCCACTGTTCATTCAGTGTGATTGAAAACCAAAATTTTTATTTTTGGTGTTTGACTTGATGGAACATAAAAATTGACACTGTGAACACAATTTTTTAGCCAAAAATTCACGCTACGCGACTCTCAGCTTAGTTCTTTTTTGGAAAAAGCAATTATAGACATCCTTAATTTATTCGCATCGGTGTTAAGAAGAAATTCGTAGCCAAAAATTAAAGAAGAATATAAAATGCCTTAAATTCTATAAAAATATGTGAATTCTCTCAGCATCCGATTTCTTTTCAAATCATATAAACTGCTTTCTCCATCAGTTTTTTTGTCGCACTCTTGACGTGCCTAGATGACAAAGAGTTGGCATAATTTTTATGCAAATTAGTGCGGCGAAAGTATCTTTGGTCAATACCTGTACTTGAGGGGGGTTGGCCAAGTTGGGGGGAGACTACCGTTTTTCCCCTCAATTCAGTTTTTGAGGAAAAAAATTTCGAAATGAGGAAAACAATTTTGGGTATAGTTCTCATTGTGGAAAAAATTTTGCGGAATTCAAAACTGAAAAGATGCGTTTTGGTGGACTTGAAAGGGTCAAAATCTCAGAATTCTCTGGCGCTTCGCGCCCGTCATGGGATAATCTTAACTATTTTTTATCAGGCGCGGCCGTTAGTATATCTACTTCAACTTACTTATTAATGCTTGACAGTTTCTATCAATCAAGTTAGCTCCTTTCATTTTGTAATCGTTAGCAGTCAATTATGTCGCCCAAAATTGAGATTTCTCATCAATTCTCTCAATTTTTTCTCTCGATGCTTGGAATTTTTTCAACGTTTGCAACCTGAACTTTTGCGTTTATTGAAGATGGACATTGAAGACATCATTTTAGACTACGATTTTAGAACTTCTGCTCATGAATATCTGTTGGAGAGTTATGTTCCGGTGTTTTAGAATATATTGATCCGAAAAGTTTTGAAACAAATTACACTTGATCAGTTTGATTTTAATTTATTTCTCAACGTTGTGAAGGTTTATTTTCCAGAGTTTTAGAGAGTGAAAATCCGAAAATTTTTCCGGCGCTCAGCGCCGGACCGAGAACCAAATAAAATTAGATGATTCTAATCGGAACCACAAAAATGTTAATAGCGGATTTAGTCCTGAGAACTCTATCGTTAACATGCTCCACCCGTTCCTGTAGAACACCAATATATTCTTCATGAGCACATTTTGACTAACAATGTTTTTCCTCATTTTTGCAGGCATACCTGTACTTGGGGGAGGGGTTGACCCCCCCAACTTGGCCAACTATGTACCCAACATCACTCACCCCCCCCGTTTGGAAAAAATTAAAAAAATTGCAAGAAAGTGCGTGTTTTTTGGCCTTTTTTGGGAAAAATTTCGACTTTTTTTGACCCCCTCCCCCCCAAATTTTGGATTTACCCTCCCCCCCGACTGATGGGAGGTCTTACAGATATGTTTGCCCGTTTCTGACTCCAAATACAACAAAATGCTTGGGTATGCTACTAAAATGCATAAAAAATCATCCGAGCCACATTATAGACGTTTTTAAAAATGAGGAAAATTTTGGGAAAATGCGGAAAAAAAATTTTGGGTCCGGTTCTCATGTGGAAAAAATCTTCGAGGAAAAAAACGGTGGGGGAGACCCCCCCCCAACTTGGCCAACCATATACCCAACCCCCCCCCGATCCCCCAAGACTTTAAAAAATAGGCAAAATGTGCTTTTTTTGGCCTTTTTTGGGAAAAATTTCGACTTTTCCGGCTCCCCCCCCCTAAAATTTCGGCTTTATCCCTCCCTCCCAACTGATCGGACCTCTTACAGGCATGCTTTAGTCACGTTTTCATCAAACATTTGGCGTAAAACTTTTAAAGGTTTTCAGTATGTTTTTAGGCTGGAAAAAATTTTTTGTGCCACTGGCACAAATTTTTTCGATCCTGAATTGACACAAATGTCCGTGCACAAAGAAACGCTGGTTGCTCAATGCCCATCAGCGTTTTTTTGTGCTACATTTTATGAGTCGGTTCCCGGCCTTCAGCCTAATTAATGTAGAGTTACCTATATTTGTTGATTTTAAGAATGGATTTCTGTGACTATTGAGTAGACATTTATTTTTCCTTGAAAATTTTCCTTAGGCCTAGGCTTAGGGTACAGCAGCTGCGCCCAAAGAACGCAGCACTGTTGAGGCTCTTCCAAATGAAGTTGTTACTTATCAAGGGCCTTCGAAGAATATAGTGTTGATAAGGAATTTTCTGTAGTGACAAGGACTATGTGAGCATACATCTAACGGAGCTCCGAGGTCTGAGGGGGGGTTGGAGCACTTTTTTGGGGCCGGGGGTCAGTAATTCCCAAAATTTTGGGGGGAGGGGTCCCTGAAGGAAAAAAAATTTGATTTTTTCCATGAAAAATGTCCGAAAAACGGTTTAAAAAGTAGTAATTTTTGTCTTAAAAATAATAAAATATGTACTTATGGCGCGAAGCGCCTAGAAAATTGACGTTTTTGACCATTTTTTGTTCAAAAATTGACATTTTTCATGGACAAAATGACATTTTTCAGTATTTTTCCGACTAAATTATGGGGATCTCTAGGGCTACCATATGGCTAGCCATAGGATTGGAAAATCCTTGGGGGGGGGGTTGCCTAATGGTTAGCCATATGGTCGACGATTTCTGGGGAGTGGGGGTTCCCATAGCACTTTCCCCTAATTACATGTATATGTATGTGAGATGTGTACAGATTTTATACAAATGAGTTGCTGAGTGCCATGAGCGCCTAGATTTTCGAACTGATCTGGATAGCTGGCATTTTGAGGAGTTCAAAAATGCCAGTTTGAACCATAATTTGGAAGGGAACCGTGGTTCGCCTTGACTAATTTTAGGCACCGAGCTTGCGAAAAAGGACTAGATTTTTTGGCGTCCAAAATTGAGGCTTCATTGCTAGGTGGATTTTATAATGGTTCGAAAGTTCGCCGTTCAAAGTTTCGGACGGACGAAGATAAAAAATTTTTGGCTTATGAAAATAAAATCAAGCAGATAAACATTGATGTGGACGCTGATGCTATGCAAAAAAATATGAAGGAGGTTTTTGGCACGAAAAACTGGAATAGAACAAAAGATTTCGAGCGTTTATGCCAGTTGACACAAATTTTTTGGCTGATCTAAGGCTAAAGTTCCTTGGTTTTTGGTCATTCTAGGAGCACAAAACGCAAAATTTCCTCGGCGCTTCACGCCGATTCAATGAGTTTTATATCAGCTTACTTTCATTTGTCTCTAACGTGAGCGGATTCTATTCGAATTCGAATGGCATATTTGTATTATCGCAACAGACCTTTAGATTGTTAATGACTGGTGGAAAAATACAAATTGTTAATTTTCTTTGTTCATTTAGTTTAATTGAGAACCGAAACTTTTATAGAATATCGTTTTATGGGAGAAGAAATAATGAGTTAAGTAAATAAATTTATAAACAAGACTGAAAGGTAATCTTAAAAAATCGCCCCATGAGGAAGAAAAACATTATGTTCTTGAAATTCTTCCTCGTCACTCTCTTCTTTCCTTTCTTCTGCTTCTGCGTTGGGTCCGGAGTGCCCCATAGGCATACATGTAATTGGGGGGGGGGAAGTGCTATGGGAACCCCCCCCAGAAATCGTCGACCATATGGCTAGCCATTGGGCGACCACTCCCCAGGATTTTCCAATCTAATGGCTAGCCATATGGTAGCTGTAGGGACCCTCATACTTTTGGTCTGATAATACTGAAAAATGTTAATTTTTTGACAAAAAATGTCAATTTTTGAACGAAAAATGGTAAAAAATGTGAAATTTCTTGGCGCTTCGCCCCGTGGATACACATTTTCTGTCTTTTTAGAGAAAAATTACTATTTTTCGGACTTTTTCGTGAAAAAATCGTTTTTTTAGAGACCCCTCCCCCCAAAATTTTGGGAATTACTGACCGCCGGCCCCAAAAAAGTCGCCCAACCCCCTCCCCCAGACCTTGGGGCTCCGTTACATGTATGCCCATGGGTAGGGGTATGAGGGTGGTCCCTTACCAAAAGTCTTTAAAATCGATCACTGGCGACCTAATTTTGAGACAAAATGACGTGTTTAGTGGACATTTAGCTGCACTACCCCCGCAAATTTTGAATTTTGTTCTCATACCAGGAAGATTCGACCTTGGGGACCTCTGAACACTACCGTCTGTAGTCTGCTTCACCCCTGTGCCATATTGTTATGTTTTTCTCCGCGTATGTTTTTGTAATAATGAAACATTGTAATCTGCATAGTATCTGTCATGATGTATTCCATTCCTAACTGAGCATTGTTATTAAATGTTTTTTCAAATCTTCATTGGCATTCTACCTTTCTTTCTAATGATTCTTTTCTATGGTTTATGGGGCTAAGAAAAATTGAAACCAGAAGATTTCTCAACTTCCATGGAAGTCAAAAACGTTTTAAAAATTTGTACTTTTTGATTTTTCCAATGTTTTAAAACAAAAAACAAAGGTTTTCGGCGCCAACTGCTAAATAATAATTATTAATTCGCTAAAATCGAATTAGCGTCTTCACTTAACACCATATATATACATGTAACGGGGCCTCGAGGTCTGGTGGAGAGGTCAGGCGACTATTTTGGGGCCGGGGTCACTTAATGCCCTAAATTTTAGGCAAGAGATCTCTGGAACAAAAAAAATTCAATTTTTTCACCAAGAGAGGCCAAAATATGGTTCAAAAAATGGTAATTTTTGTTTAAAAAACCGTAAAAAATGTATTTTTGGCGTTAATCGTCGAGAAAATTGACGTTTTTTATCATCTTTTGTTCGGAAATTGACATTTTTCATCGAAAAATTGAATTTCTTTAGTATTTTTCAATCCAAGAGTATATTGGATTGAAAACTATTGGAGGTTGGTCACCCAATGGCTAGCCACATAGCGGACGATTTCTGCGGGGTTCCTATAGCACTCCCCCCATGTATGCTTAACTCTCATTAGTTGACGTTTAATATTTAATATTCATCGTACACAATGTCTCATCTCAGTTTTTAATGGCATTTTTTTCTGAATTTTTTAGTTGAAGTACTCAACTTGTTACTTTTTCGTTGTTTTTTTAATCTTGAGTTCATCAACGCGATTTCTGTTGTTTTGCGCGAAACAATGGAAAATGTGTCGCATTTTGCCTGCAGAATTTATACATAAATTGAAAATATGTGAAAAATACTGATTTTTCAGATATATTTTCGTGTATAAATTTTTTGTTACCATTTATTTATTCTCCATTTTTTCCCTCCATGTTACAGAACTTGCATGGGCTATTGTTTTTCAAAATCAATCGAAAGCGATCAGCCAACTGACGAACAACAATTCGGGTCGAAAATTATTAGATCACCATCGTCGTCGTCTTGTTTAACGAAGCAAAAATCTACGGAAAATAGAATGGCGTCGTCGTGCGTTTCGCCGGTCGTTATCGCGGCCACTGCTCGCCACACGGCCACCGTAATTTTTATGCACGGTTTGGGCGATACGGGGCACGGATGGGCGCCGGTTTTCCAACAAATTCGTTCGCCTCACGTTAAATATGTGTTGCCTACGGCGTAAGATATGAGGAGAATGAGTTTTTTCATTAAATTTTATGCAAAATTGGGACGTTTTCCAGACCAACCATGCCCGTCACGTTGAATATGGGCATGCATATGCCGTCTTGGTTCGATATTAAAGGTCTCAGCCTCAATGCTCCGGAAGATAGCGAAGGAATAAAGAGGGCTACGAGCAAGGGTGAGATATTTTCGTTTTTAGAAAAGTTAATCTACAAGTTAAAACAATGTAAAACATGATTTTTATCGGCACAAAATCTTTGTTTCTATGGTCTTTCTATTGATGTAGCCATGCACGCAGGTTCAAAAATACCTTAGTTAAAAAATCAAATATCATGAAATCCTTGGTTGTAGTTTTTTGTTTTTTCCAACACTTATTAGTGTCCATCTTGGCATACCTGTAAGACCTCCGACCAGTTGGGGAGGGGGGGGGTAGAAAAAAGTTGAAATTTTTCCCAAAAAAGGCCAAAAAAATACACTTTTTTGCAAATTTTTTTAATTTTTTCCAAACTGGGGGGGGGGGGGGTTGGATGATTTTGGATACAAGGTTGGCCAAGCTGGGGGGGTCCCCCCCAAGTACAGGTATGCATCTTAGCAACCAGAACAATTAATCATTTGTTTGACCTCGCTAAAAAATAGAAAAATCTTTTTATGGTACATTTTGTCAACACAAGATACAGAAATCAGTCAATAGTCTATGTGTCTATCAGCTTAGAATTTGCTGTAGTGTTGCCTGTCTATTTTACCTACTGTTGCTTTTTTTCCTTTTGTGATAATAGAGATATTTTAAAGCACAAAGCAGGCGATAACACTTTTCAATAAGATTAATATTTATAGCTGACATTTCGAGAATCTATAACTAGTAGAACGATAAACGAATCTTCCAGCAATTTTGTTCAAGTAATTTTGATGTATCAAACATTCTAACGGATTATACCAGAAAAAAACACTGAAAAACCATGGGAAAACCTAAAAAACGGGCAGTCGAAATTATTTATGGTTGGCTTTTACAACTCTGCATACATCGATATAATTGGGTGGGGGGGGGGGGATTTGCCGCAAGAGTATGGAATCGTTGGCCCATTGGAGAGCCTTATAGTGGCCCCTCTCAAAACTTGTCAATCATATGGCTGGTAGTTATAGGGGCCCCCATTCTTTTGTTTTGAAAAAATTGAAATTGTGAATTTCTTGATGAAAAATAATCTTTTTTCAGCGGAAAAAGGTTTTAAATGTCGATTTTTTATCCATAATAAATAAAATATTAAGGGTTTTTAGACAAAAATTACTACAAAATTTTCGTCGAGTCGAAGTTCCGCGAAATTTTTATGACTTTTAAATACACACTATAGAGCGAAAATCACTGATTCTGATGTTAACAGGACATTAAAAAACTGAAAACATCCATTTTCTGATAAAATATAATAGAAAACCGTCTAGGAAAGCCCTTTCTGTAAGTGAAAGTAGAATTTCCACTTGTTTCAAGTTTGTTACCCTATAAATGTTTACCCGTGAGCCTTTTTCACGCTAAAATTTGTCTAGATAAGACTTGGTAACAATGTAAAGTCGTCCATCACATGATCTACTTTTTTCCCAACTGGTTCAATGAAATGTAATTAGCTACATGTTTTTTAGTGCTTCTTTACATTAGATAAGCCAACTCTTGTTTTGCACATCTATGCAAATTTGGTTGTAAAGAACATCCAAGAAAAGATAGTGTAACATTACTCCGGTTGCTGTTATCCAGCGAATCTTTCTGAATTTACACTTCCAAAGCAAACCGTCGTAAGAACGTAGGTTTTACATAATGTGTAAATAGTATCTTCATGGTCATATTTCGGCTTTTATTTATTGCACTAAATTTTTTTGCAACCTACAATCCAAGAGCATAAATTTTCTACAAGTTTAAATTTGGTCTTTTTCGCAGTGCATAGCCTAATCGAAGACGAAATCAAATCCGGCATTCCCAGCAATCGCGTCATTATCGGGGGTTTTTCGCAAGGCGGCGGTTTAGCATTGTATAGCGCTTTGACGTTCGACAAACCTTTGGCCGGCGTGTTGGCCTTGAGTTGTTGGCTCCCTTTGCACGAAAGTTTGCCCGGCGTAAGACTCTTAAAGGCTAAATTTTATATTAATATCGCCCATTGGTCGATTTTAGAATCACAGCGCAAATTTCAATACGCCGATTTTACAATGTCACGGTGAAGAAGATCCGCTTATCGTTTTGCCGATCGGTAGGCAGACGTCCAAATATTTAGAAGCGATGAACGTGAAAAATCTTCAATTCAAAGTTTATTCGAATATGGGCCATAGTTCGTGCGACGAGGTGAGAAACATGATTTTTTCGAAAAATGGAAACTTTTCGTCCAAAAATACCAAGAAAGAAAAAAATTACGACTATTGTGAAAAGGCTGAGATATGCCACTGTTTTCGAGGAAAATATTCTCTATTTTATAGCCAACCATTATGAAAATAACATTTTCCCCATCCTCTTTGGGCAATCTGAGTTTTGCGAAAAAATGGAAAATTTTGGTCGGTTCTGGCCGAATCCACTACCGTATATTTCTTCTATTTAGGAAGTAAAAGATATTAAAAGTTTCGTTCAGCGACATCTACCCTGAGATAGATTAAAACGTGACGAATTCGGATTGAACTTGAAACAGATGTGTAGATTTTATACATGTATATGATTAATTTCGTCTTTTCCGTGATACTTCACTAAACTTTACTTTTTATATTACACGTGTGAGTAATGTTTACTATGTTCGTCTGTTAAAAAGAAATCTTTGGTCTACATCAGTTTCAGCCTCAACCGCTGTCGTGGTCCGTTCGCGCTATGGCAAAACAGAAAGTCAACGGACAGTTTCAATCTCCAATGCAGAACTCTAAAAACCTCTAATTTCACTCATTATAACTGCATGACGGAGAGAGTGGAGGTCTCACCCTTATCCAGCGAAACTCAAAATAGCGAGAACTCAATACAGCAAAGTCTCAGAATAGCGAATTTACAAAAAAAAATCTTCGGAATAAAAAGTGGAAATTGGGCGCGGTAGACGTTTTGGCGCATCCATTTCGATTTGGTGGCATTTTGGTTGATGGCTGTACAATTTGCTAACTATCCCTGGAGGCCAACCTAGGTTATATTAATTTAGTTATTACAGTAAAATACAAAAGTAATTGGGTTTTCCAGGCCTGACTTCTGTAAGTGAACAGCTTTCGACACATAATTATATAGTAATCCTACTTTTTTCCTTATATATAAGTCACAGCAGTGGGTCGCTCCGGAGCCAACGTTTTCATATTCTAAATATATCATGATCACACGCCATCATTAGAACATATCAGCCTAAAAGCTCATAGCTTCTTTGCCCTCTGTAACGCCCAAATGGGGGTCTCACTCTAATCCTAGGATACTTTTACTTGGTGAAAACTATGATCCATATAGGTGACCAACGAGGCACCCGAAGTGTAACAATACGGCAAAACTACGACAATAATACGATAATAACTAAGAATGACGTCGCCAACGGCTGCACGATTAGGTTCGACAATCAACAAACGCTTTTCCAATTTCACGCAATACACAAATTAAGTTTACAACACGAATTCGAGGATCACAAAAAACTAACTATTTTCACTACTCTTCCTTCTTTTATACCAGTAGTAAGGCCGGCCCGTATAGGGGGTATGGTTAAGCATAATCCTATCTTTTGTGTACCCCCTATAATTGGTCATTTTTGGTCGATTTATAGGGGGTATGGTAAACATATACGCTCAATTTTTTGTCAATTTATAGGGGGTATGGTTGAGCATACAGGTTCTAGAGTTACCGTAATAGTGGAATTACGGTAATAGTGGAATTACGGTAATAGTTGTGTTACTGTAGGTGGAAACGGAAAATGGATGATGAACAGAAAGGAAAACTAAAATGAACAAAAAAATGGAAAGAAATAAAAAGAGATCGTGTGTAAAAATGGCTTCTCCCATGGGCAGAGGAAGCCTTTCAAAAATTTGCCCCTCCCCCCAGACCCCCTTTGACAAAAGGGCGCCACCTGCAGGCGTAAATATGTTCAGAGGTCCCATTCCTGAATGATAATTCAAGTCAATAAATGTCAGAATGGTCAAACTTGTAACGACCAGATTTGTGTGAAGCACTTTACTTTTAACCAAATGGACGTTATGGCGAGAATGGCTATAACGGAATGGGGCACGGCGTATGGTTACAATAATACAACGGATGATCGACGGTCGCTTGAACGTCGACAATACAAAATTTAGATGGCGCGTTTGCTTGAAAATAAAATACGACACGGTTTAACTGCTTTCAAAGACGGTTGCTTGCGAATAAAAAGTGATGAACGGCTGTGGGTCAAAACGAACGATTACGATAATCTAACAACTGACTAAATCACGCTTTACTTCTTCTTTTATACGACGTTTTTGGCCACTCCCTGGGCGTCGCGGGAGGTCGAGCTTCTGTCCATCTTCTTCCGCCAATCGTCGCTTCCTGCTACGCTTTTTATGCTTTCTTAGTTACGCCTTTCTAATGCTTTCCTGGTACTGTATGCTTTTCGTGCTTCGCTTGCTTTCTACGGTGGGCTTAGCCAAACCTCTGTGCTTCTGTGCATGCTTCCTGTATCGGTTTCTCTGTATACACATGTTTTGTGGGGCCGCCGCTACCGTTATACTTGAGACTACTGTCTGGGGGGGCTTCTAGATATTTTACTGTGTGCAGGTGTTGTTTACGATTTTTACGGGGGATTACGGTAGCTGTGGAATGTGTAGTTTAGTGTAGGTTCTAGGGGACCAGCTGCCGTTTGTGCAAATTAATTGGGGCATCTTAATTGGGCTACCGGGGTGTGAACGGATCAAAATAAAGTACTTCATGTAATTTTGTAGGAATGTTTGGGTGTGAATCCCAGACACCCTTGAGACGATAAAATATGAAAATGAATAATATTCATTTTAATGAATAATATTCACATACAGTATGCTATATATTTACAGTACTGCTTTAGCAGGTAGGTTACAAACTGGTCAGTAATGGTCTGTTTAATGAGTAAAATCTCGAGAGAGTCAACACGCGATGAAACATTATCCTTATGGGTGCATGCGTATAAAGTTTGATTGTCTGCCAAAAATGACCAAGAAGGTCTTTTATAAAAAATGACCAGAATGAGCTGGCCATAAAAAGCATGTAGACAAATAAGGTCTTTTATAGAAAAATGACCAGAACGAGCTGGTCGTAAAAGCATGTAGAAAATTTGGAGAGTTGAAAAATCTTTAAATATCAAAAGGAAAAATTTTTAAATCGATGCAGCATTCTAGTTTATTGCAAAACTTTTGAAGCAATGTATTATTTTTGTTTTATCGCAAAAAAATACTGTAGTCTAAATACAAAAATAAAATAATGATAATGTGAACAAAATTGGAGAAACAAAAAAAGAAAGCATGTATAACAATGACCCCCTCCACCCATGGAGGAAGTCTTCCAAAAGAAGCACCCTCGGGCTCCAAAATGAGAGGTGCACCACCTGCAGGTTAACAGAATAGCTAATCCGAAGCCCTGCATACTGAACGATCATCCAAATTAGAACGGTCTTTTAGATCAGAATGCTCAATTCTACATATAAAAACTCTAAGAGTCTATAAAACTTGAAACATTACTCTTACGGGTTTATACTTATAAGGTCGTAAATGACCAAGTTCTTTTATAGAAAAATGACCCAAGTGAGTCGGACATAAAGCACATGTAGAAAAGTGAGCACTTGAGATGCAAAAATATTCTAGATGTAAAAAACGTAATTGGTACTACAAAAATATTTGAAGAAAAGAAAAGAAAAGAAAAGAAAAGAAAAGAAAGAAAAAAGAAAACACAAGACGTATATATATATAATTGTACTAGGAGGTTAAAGGTCTACTAAATCATCAAGGGTAGCCATACATGAATGCTACTCTGCGTATAGAAAATTGATACATTATATTGCATAATGATTTATACAGGTAGATACGATTTTGTATACAGAGTGTTTTCCAGAGCAAACATAGAAAGGTTAGACAGCTGAAGCCATTTAGATCTTAAAACCAATTAGAAATGCTAGAAAAGGTCAAAGGTTCTATAAAACATGGTAGCAACAGATGCTTTACCAAAATAATTAAGGTGGTGATTATTGTTATTTTGATAGTTTTCTAGAATAACCTAGAGCCGAGAACCTTCAAATGAAAACTGAAAAGATTCAACCAAAAAGCAGAAAAAACCGGAAAAGGTTTAATGAGGGTAAAAGGGGTATAAATAGAAAAAATAGAAGAAGAAGAATCATTCTTATTTTTGTACCAGGGCGACGCCAAAAGACAGTATCAATGGAGGCTGTGTTCATTACATTCGTTTTGGCGTTAAGAGCTGCCTACGAGGCTTACGGTACGCTGATTTTACAAATATTTTGATTTCAAAATTAATATGGACGCTATTTTATAATATTAAAATATTATTATTATTAGTTTAGAGCTGTTTTTAACGATGACTGACATCGATGCGTGGGCATCCGTCTTTTGGGAGGAGGCATCGGTGGAGTTCAAGATCTGGTGGAAAAGCCAGCGAGGGGTTGAATATCCCGCTAGACAGAAACTCTTTTGGGGGTTTATGGAACGTCTACACCAGATGTTCAAAAACCCTTCGCTGACTGATGACCACCTAGCCTTGCACCTGTGGAACATCCTCCCCCCGGGTGCTAGGGCTGAATGGGGAAACGCCGATGATCGTTACGTCGAGGAGAGGATAGGGCTGGCACTACCGCGCTTCTAGTAAGTTCTGATGTTATAGTTAAATCATGTCTTAGATCTATAAATTTTATAGTTAATGAGGGTAAAAATTGTTATAAGCTTTTACTACAATATTTCAAGATAAATATGTATAGGTAAATTGTACTAGCTGTAGTATGTTACAGATTTTTAGTTCATGTATATTAACCTATAGTATATAGCTGACTTGCCTAAAACTTACCAAAGAACGTTTCTAGAATATTCTAGAAGCTTTCAATTATTTACACAATTTTATACAATAAAAATTTATGATAAAATAATAAAGGCTGTTGATAGATTTTGTACCTATTAGTTAGCAGTTAAAATGATATATTAGAGCAAAAGTTTTTTGTTTAACTAAAATAGTTTTTAAATTTTGTAAAAATTTTAGTGGCTACGCCTGAAGCCTGTAGCGAGGGCTGCGTCGGCCGTGACAGAGGGGGTGTTGACGATGATGAAGGAGGAGGAGGTTTAATGTATATAGTATTTTATGTAAGTAAAAATTTTTGCAAAATTTTTAAAACTTAATGTTTTTATTTTCGGGTGAAATTTGTATATATGTGTATTTATTATTATTATTCTATTTTTGTTTTAAAATAAAATTAAAATAATAAAAATTAATAAAAATTTTATTTTATTGCATTTTATAGTTGTGGTTGTTTCTTTAGAGTTCTAGTGTGTGTGTGTGTTAACTGTTGGAAAATGAAAAAGGGTTTACTGTAGTCAAATAATTAGAGCTGTATGAGTGAGCAAGATGTAGAGAATATGTACAAAACTGCATAAGGTATAGTGTTGCTCCTATTGAGATTTGTTGTATTATATAGCTTTCTATAGGTCTTAGGGTAAAAAAAATGTGCAAGATAATTACAGAGTACTGTAGAACTAAAGGAGAGAATAAAGGAAAGAAGGAGTGATAGAAGGAAGCTCCTTTATAATTAGGGATAAATTGAAAGAATATATCCAAACAATAGTTAATGAGAAGGGTCATATAAACAAAACTATAAGTGATTTTTATGATTATAAAAAAATGAAATGTACATCAGCATATAAATATATAGTGCATTTAAATACTATAATCCGTAAAGGTTTCACGATTTTTATCAATCATTAGGAGAGAGTCAAATTCTGCGAATATAAGTGCTTCAATACCACCATCTGGTATATCCTCTCCAAAATTCATCTGTAAACTGGTGGTTCCTTCACATACGAGTTCCCAAAAATTACCATCCATACCGCAAGGAGTCAAATCAAAAACAAAAACCGTGTTATGCGTTGTAAAAGAATTTCGAGTAATTTCATTACCCTTGTTATCTGTACAAATTCCTACACCCTCAAATAGTTGTATAAAAGTGTGCAAATATTTGTTTTCTTTAAAATTTAACATATAAGGCATTGTAGGTAATGTTGTAGTACTGCTTGTTATTTTTATTTCCTTTAATCGGAAATGTTTAAAGTTGAAGGGGCTTTGATAATAATCACCCCTAGCAGCCACACCATCAACGAGCGCCACATGAGGTAAAGGACCTGTGAACAATGAGTTCAGAGGAGCTGAGCGACGACTAGTTGTTACATGACATCGATGAATAGGGTATTTTGCAGCTGTATTTTGTAACATGGATTCAATAGCTAGATTGATATTATCCGCAACTTCAACTTTTTTAATAAATAAAGACATGCTTTTAACCTCCATCTTATAAGCTTCGTTGTCAGTAGATATAAATTTTTGCAAGCAAAAATCATCTCTATGTCTGTATAAATCAATTTTCACAGTACATTGATTCAATAGAAAACGTTCTTGCATAAATAGATCAGCATGTATAGGGGCCATTAATTCAACAACTGCACTGTTTTTGAACTGAATCTGAATCTGAACTCTTTCCAAAGCACCCTTGTTTTTCTTTATATCAAGAACATCACCATTTTCAAAAACATAACCAGCAGCTGCAACATGTGTCGACTTAGCATCACGACCATAGTTCAATTCCATTTTCAAATAAGATCTGTAAGCGTATCTATCCCCACTAAAATGTTAAAATGTTAAAATTAAAAAACGTGAACATACATTTAACTATAAAACTTACCTGTCAGATATTAATTTTCCATTTAAGTACATTTTGATCTGTTTAAAAAATGTTTTGCCCATCAAATTAATTGGCGCGACAACATTACCACTGAGATTGTTGTTGGCATCGCTGTTAATGTGCAAGCAGTACCATTAGCTTTCGTAATTCAAATAGTAAAATATATAGAATTTTTTGATAAGTCCAGCATGTATGAATCAGGTGAAATAACAAACTCATAGGGTCCTTCATTAGTACAAGGATTTTGTAGCTGAATTTCAGACCAAAAACTTCTACGAATAGCAACTTGTGTTGGAGGTACTGTAAATAAATCTAATTCCATTTTACTACTAGGAGATGACGCAGCATCAATAAATTTACTCATTTTGAATAGATATCCTTGAAACCGACTACGCTACGTGGAGTCTTTTTTAAGAATGAGGAACGTCGTTTCAGATGTTTACGTTTATGTTGTTTTTGATGCTGATGATGTTGACGACGACCATCATTTAACTTTTTATTGCTTTTTATATGTATCGTAGAATTTATATGTTTACGCTTCTCTAGACCTTTTCCTTTATGAATGTGTTCACCCGTTTTGTGTAATAAGTTGCCAGCTGCATTTCGTTCATGCTCAGCAACACTTTCTTTAAAAGAACGACCCTCTACCACATCACCTGGAATTTTGGAACCTGCAGCAAGTGCATGGTTTCCTGCAGATTTTAACAAAGGCATAGCTAGGCGCAACCAACTCTTGAAAAAATTACCAACTCCAGCTCCTTGATGTCTATAATAATATGGGTATGCTGCTCGGAAACCTTCTAATGTACCACCTAACTGAAATTGATTATCTTGAATGCTGTGTTGATAAATATCGATCCAGTAATCAACGGTTTCAGGGATAAATACAGTATGTATATTTTGCTTTGAAAATCAGAAGGAGCAACTAAATGACTTAATTAATTAATTAAGAGCGTTTGTGAAAATTCAACCTGACGACAACGTGTCCAAATGCAAATGAATGAATGAATAAATAAAAATTTGATACTATCATTATAGGAATAAAGGAGTACGTCGCCGGAAATGTAATTTAACCATAACATTCCCAAACTGAAAGGGTATAAGCTCATTCATACTGTTTTTTATATTAATTTCCAGTACTGTAATTTCTTTTAATTGAATGGGTATATAGTGAGGTGTTTCATATAATCGACTCACATTATCTTTGTATTTTCCCTGAACATTTACTATACGTAAAAGCGGTGCTAAAGTATTTCCAACAATCTGATTTTCAATAATATTACAGTAAACATAAAAACTTTGTAAATCATTTAAATTTGATGGTTGAATTCCTAACATGTATAAATGATTAGTTCCAGGCTCGGCAAGAAAAACAGCTTTGGATGGTGGAATATGCATGTTAGAATTTTTTGGGGGTTTCTCTCTAAAAGTATATAAGTTAATATTCACAGCTCTATTTAAAAAATCATCAGCTGTTGCATAGGCTGCAGTATTGGTAGCGCTAAATCCGAGAAGTTCCATTAACTGCTTGCTTATATCGATTTTATGCAAGATTGTACCACTTTTTATTTTCAAATTAACTAATCGTCTACCATGTTCATTGTATGAAAACATGATTTCAATGTCAGTTCCGGCAATAGCTGCTCCAATTTTTGCATTCAATCATCAATTAATTCAGATATGGTAAAGTAATGTTTTTCAAAAATTATTACTTTAATTTTTAAACCTTATTTCCAACACCATCAGTAATTAACGTTATTACATTATCTCCACCATGATTGGTAAATGTAGCCCAACTATAGGGATATATTATTTCACTTAGCCCTACCTCCCAGTTTCCATCTAGTTTTAAATGGTAAGGTAGATGGGCTGAAAAATCTGAGGGTTTGGTTCCATTTTCGCTATTACTAGGTAATGTGATATAAAATTGATCTTCAAAGGTTGTCATTATTTATAATGTTGTTTGTTGTTGCTGTAGGTATGGTATTCAATGAATTAGATGACTGTAATACTGCCAGTACGGGGCTAGGTAATAAATATCCTATACAAGCGCACAAAAGGCCAACCCACAATTGTGTATTATTATTGTAGAAAGATAAATTTATTATAGCTGTAATGACTACAATGTATAGTAGTATGACCTGACTGAAGAAAACCACTTCGTTTCGAGGTAGACGTTTTCCAAAAAACTCCGAAACACTAATGCGAGACATTTTCAAATGCATACTATTACTACTATCCATTTCAAAATAAAAAATTTTTTATTTAACAACTAAGCACTGAATCAGAAATTTATAAGAAGGCGGAGCTACTAAAGTAACCAATAAAATTATACAAAAATATAAAGGAGGCGGAGCTATTAAAGTAAAGTGAAAATTATACAGAAATACTTAAAGAAGGAGCTAACTTTTACAAACGTGTACATAATTTATTTCCCAAGCGATTTTTTACAGAAAATTTACAATGAAAAAACTTACAAACCAATTTATCATTATAAACAAAATTTGTGTTACTAAAACTTTTAAACATTTTAGACATAGGAACATGTCACACTTTATAATACAAAAAATATAAAGTATATATACCACAAACTCTACTATTAAAATTTTGTAGATGTTTTTTATTTGTGTATCTTATTGAAGCATTTTTGTTAATATAGTTTATAAAAGCAGGAATAATTGGTGGTAAACCATAGGAATCAAAATAATATACAGAGTTTGCATTATCAAAATACATAGCTATCCAATGACTTCCTTTTTGAAAAGATGTATCCGTGTTTGCAATTAAAGCCACAGGTCTTTTAACTATCTTCGGCAGAGTATCCCAAGCAAAAACCCCTAAAAAAATTCCTGATAATAGTGCATCTTGTTGAACATAATATGCCAATTCAAAGTTGTTCATCATAATCATCATTGTCGTTGTCGTTTTGTATATCCTTTTCTAAAATCCAGCTGTTGAATTTTTCAGGATAACCCCACCACTTCACAAGTACTCTATTCTGACCATCTGGTAAACGTTTAGTTTTCAAAACCTTTTCAATTTTGTATTCTTTGATATTAGGATTAAAATCAATTTTCTATAGTTCATTTTCATAAAAACGTCCTTCTATATCTTCACCTTCCAAATCTTAAATTCTATAAAGTATATGATTTCTAGTCTTCACAATATGTTTTACTTTGAAAACTTCTTCACTCCATTGAGGTAAATAACCTTTGTCAAATACACCTCTATGTTTACTAATTTGCACATAATCTCCTATATCAATCTTAGACTTTCTAGTGTATAATCTTTCAGGGTAGAGTCTTCGCCATATAATTTTTTCATTAGAATAATCTACATTGATAGGTTTTTCCTTAATCAATCTATGAACAGAGTGATTATAGTTGGAAACAACTGAGGGTAAAATATCGATCCATTTATAAGTGGTAAACTCTGTAAAATATTTAAATAATTTAGTTTTTAAAGTTCTATTAAACCGTTCCACTATTGAACATTTAATGTCTTCAGTTTGAGAAGTAAAAAAATGTATATCATTAGTTTTCAATAATTTTTGGAAATCTTTGTTGACAAATTCTTTTCCTTTATCGCTGCGCACTCTCCAAGGGATTCGACCTCTTTTTAAAATATTTTGAAAAGCATCACATACATTCTTTGCATGTTTTGATTTCAATGGTTCAACCCATGCATATTTACTTAATACATCTATACATGTAAACATAAATTTGTATCCATCCTTAAAATCTGCTAAAGAAGACATATCTGCCAAATCAATTTCCCATTGTTGATCCATAGCTGTAACATAAATATGATTACGTGAAAATTTTTTGTTGACTTGTTTATGTAAGGTATAACTATCTTGTTTTGAAAGCCAATCTTTAACATTTTTACGTGTAATTGTTTTACAGTGTTTTCTAGCTTCAACATATAATTTTTCAATACTAGAAAAAGCTGTAGGATTTCCGTGTAAATTTTTGTATAATTTCGAAAGTAAGGTGTTCATCGCTCTAGTACAAAGGAGTATACCGTCTAAGTGCTCTAACTTTTCGTCATATCTTCTTTTCTGTCGAGTTTCCTTTATTAAAGAATGAATCATCTTTGATATCTTCTTCTGGCACCACTTGAAAATAAATCAACACCTTTCACGAGTGGTTTATTCAACCCCTTGACACTACTAACTGTCTGATCATCTGATTCTTCTGGAGGTGTATGGTAGGAGAGTTTCCGAGGTAAAGTGAATAACATTTTACGTAAAGGGTTTCCTATAGCCTCTAAGGGTACATTATATTTTTTCAAAGCATTAACAAACTCGTCTACTCCAACCATTTGCGTAATTTTTGAATGTTTACGCGACAAATCATGTAATAAATCAATAATATGTGATCCTTCAATTAATTTTCCATCAATTAATACTTCACCTTGCTTATTAACATTTATACTAGGGTTACGTCCCACATGTTCCAATAATAATGATGCTGAGCGTTTAAACTGTTTAGGAATACCACTAAGTAACTTTTCATCGTTCAACCAATTTTTTTCCTTTTGTTTCAAATCATCACTATCATTTTCATCTTCATTATCATCAATAACTTTTTGTTTTAAAATCACTGTAGAAGGTTGAGCCTTTTCATGTTCAAAAGTTAAATATTGTGAAAATAGTTGCGAGTACATTTTGTATTGTTCTTTGGGTGTTAATGTATTATCTTTCAAAATGCGCTCTAATTCATTACGATACATGTCAACTTGCTTAGCTATACCTGTCTTTTCATTTGCACTCGTCAAAGAAGAAGCCTGAGAGTTATTCAACTTATTCAGAAACCTCATGAGGTATAAGAGCAAATTTACTAGCAAATTTCATTCTATAATAATTTCTCTGTAACAAAACTTGCTAATGTAGATAGTAAAGCAGGTAGTACTAGAGGTAAAAATGCTCCATGACTTTGAACAATTCTTACACGTTTATTATGTAAATCTTTTTTCTTGTTTTTTTGTGTCTTGCAGCTAAACCTCTGAGCAATAATTTATGTTTCGCCAATTTCTTTTTTAAGTTTGAATTAATAGGAATATTACCGTTCAAAATGTTCAAACAAATTTCACATAAACAACAGATCAAATCAGGGGAAGAATGTTGAAGAAAAGCACGTCCTTTGAACATGATTTGAATTTTTCAACACATTGAGCTCTTGAATATATTTCTTTAATCTAGAAGCCATACAAAACAGACCATACAGTACAGAAAAATTTTACAATAATGACCAAATGATGAATAAACATTGAAATATTTAATGTATTACATTAAGATAGTAATGAAGCTTCATTTTGTATAACGATATTCAACTCTTCATGTCTAGAAAAAGCACACAAGTTATTCATATTCATAAAAAATAGTTTATGAGCTGTATCTAGCTTTAAAAAAAGATCTTCTACAATACTAGCACGAGGTTCGATCATATCCAATTCCATCAGTAATAATCTAGCAAAACACCAAATTGTGTAACTTTTTTACGTCCCATGGGTAAACCAACTTCACGACGTAAATGGTTGCACGCCTTAGCTATGTCTTTGTAAAAAATCATGGCTTCGGGTGAGAAACAAGTCCAAAACAAATCAGCCATCTCCCATTTCTGTTTGTTGTTTAGTATTTTACCTTAAATAAAAAATACTATAGTTTAATAACTAGTTGAAGAAGAGGAGATATAAAATTTTTACCTTTTACTTTATTTTGCACCATTCTGACAAAAACTTCAAATGCAGCTGACATTGTAATTGTCACAAAACAAACAAACAAATTATAGAAAAATGACCAACCTCTTCAAAATTTTCGCCTGGACTGATGAAGGGTATAATATTTTTTTCTGATTATGTAATAAATCTACCGTATCAATATATCATAATCTAGTTCCATTGATGTACAAGTTTTGAAATTTACTGGTACGACTACAACAAGAAAATACGACAGGATTGAAAATATATATATTTTAAAACACGCTCGTAATTGCATAAATTGCCCGTCATTCTGAGGACAATGTAAAATTCTTCTACATAAGGTAGTAAGGGTGTTATATGTAATTTATAATTTTCCCGTAATAATAATAATATCCCATCTGTAACATTTTTTGTATTTGGTATCGTAAAATCTGTAACATTTTCAGTTTCTCCATTTTCACAAAATTGAAAAGGGTATTGTACCCATACAATAAAAACAGCTATAAAAAGAATCACTGCGAGACTATTAAAAAAATGTATTTACTGTATATCATATTGCTAAAATAATAGGATCCGACTAACTTGTATAAAGTTTTTTTTGTAAAAATGACCAATCATTTAGGTGTATACAAAATCATATGATCATTGTCGGGAAATATATTAGATCTAAGTCCATATTTTTCAGGACATGTCTGTGTAAGATCTATTAATAAATAACTATATGGTTTACTAGTAGCATCCTCATACGCCTCTATGAAATAATTTGAAGTAGTTGGAAAAATCTGTCGAGCCAGTGTGCGGACTTGTAATCTATTGCTAAGGTTTTTTAAAGAATTAAATATTGAGCATTTATCCTACTCGTATGCATTCCATCAAAAAAGGCATTCTGAACTATATGTATAATTGATAGATTCCAGTGATGTGATACTTTAGTAAAAAGTTGAGTTAAACGTTGATCATTCTTCATCTCTTGCATCATATCATCCATAATTAATAATTTAGGTGTGTCTTTACTTTTCTGAAGTTCATCCAAGTCAGGCGAAACCTTGAATAAATTCTACATAAGAACATTTCTGAACTAACTCATCATAACCTTCTTGTCATTCCGAAT